>MVGC01000343.1:0-26772 GCA_003589665.1 Aspergillus sclerotialis | reverse complement strand
GGTATTTGGCACGGACGTATCTCTCAATATCATGAGAATCATAATCGCCATATCTCAACTGGACATCAAGCCAGAATTTGTTTGTCGTAGTTGGCTCATAAACATCCTTGGTATCAAACAGGACAGAAGGCCTTGTCACGTTCCACTTGTTGGTTGCGAACAGCAAAATATCCGCGCAAGAACTGTTCATCTTGTACGATTTACGAGGGTGAATCGTCTCCTTCTGGACGGCTTCAATTCCGAGTTGCTCCAATTCCTGGTCGAATACCTGGCACAGGTCCATGACGACGGATTCGTGGATCTTCTGCCACAAGTGAGCACGGAAGATCTGGATCAAGGAGATCTTGAGAGTTGGGATCTTTCCGTGCAAGAAAATACCCGTAAGATCCAGTTGAACTTGGAAACCAACATAAACGTTGGCACGGTTAATGGTGGGAGACCACCAGAGGGTAAACCGACGGTTGGGAATCTGGTTCAAACCGGATCTCTGAGCATTTGTAAGTTTCTTGTACTTCATCGATTCCTCGAAACCGCTATTGTGAAGGACAAGGTAATCATCTCGCAGGTAGAGTTGGTCTTTGTCGACTCGGAAGCCAGCCCATTCAGTGGCCTCGGATTCGAGTGCAATATCCTCGATAGAGAAGCTATGGGTTTGGGGATCAAGATTCTCGACTTCCTTCTTCTGGGCAGGAAGAGATGGAACGGTGCTGAATACTCGATACCGCCTCCGTTCGTTGGAATCAATGGCAGCAAAATCAGCAGCCGTCAACTCCACTGTATCGTAGCCTTGCTCGTTCTCCAGATGAAGAACAAGAATATGGTTTGGCGTGACAACCAGGTCTTCTTTCCCTGCGCCGATCTTGATACGGTAGAGACTATCTGTCCCACTGACAATATTAAAAGCACGACGAGACCCGCCATCAGGACCGAGAAGTAGATCTCCTTCTTTGACATCTTGGACCTCAACAACGGTGCCGTCATACCGTAGGAGCCGTGTGCCCTTGGCAAGACAAGCTTTCTCCCAGAATAGACCCTCCCAAGACGGGAAAGCCGTAGCCTTGAAAAGGGTATGTTCAAGGATAGTCTCAACACCACCAAGCGCCTGAATAACATCCGTACGGTAAGCATTCAAGTTCCACAGCTTACCATCATGTCTCTGACTCGTCCACCAGAAGGGATTGCTCTTCATAAGTTGATACTGTTTGAACTCGGCCCTTAGTCGGAAGCCCTTATCGAAACTGAGCGTGCTGCGATCCTTCTGGAACAGAGTGTTGATACGAGGAAGACCGCGGTCCCAGCTATCTTCCAGGTCCTCGAGGGTCAAACGGCGATTCTGTTGTTGGGCTTCCATTCGCTTCTGGGAGTACTCCAGCCATACTCGCTGGGAGTCGACGAACTCGGCCTCCCAGGGGATAATGTATCGGAAGATGTTCGGGATTAGAGTCTCCTCATCGTGAGACATACCCGCCCGGAAGTGAGTAATTCCGGTGTCGGTTTGCTTGGACCACCGCTTATCGCTCGCTGGAATGAGGATATGGGATCCGGAAATCATACCCAAACCTCCCAGTTCCTTGGGGGTGTAGAAGACAGCTGGGGGGAAACGTGACGGCATCTTGGAGTTGAGGCCAATCTTGACACGGGTTTGGATCTTTGTCTCACATTTCACGATCGTATCCAGAAGATTGACAGTAGAAACAGCAGCTTCACGGTAATAGGTGAAAAGTGCAATCAAAGCCGTGTTCCACTTGTTTGCAATCTTGGTGAAAGTTGTCGAGCCAGACGACATGAGGATTTGCCGAATTCTGTTATTGAACTTCTGAATGTCCTCCTCGGTGACCTGAAGGAAAGCATGGGCAGTGCGTTCCTTGGAAGCGTTATCGACAAGAGACCAAACGCTGTCCTTCACATTGAATTCCTCGTTCTGGTTACGGCTCTTTGGAAGGATACGAACTTCGAAACCATTCATGGAGAAAAGAAGGTTGGGATTGTCCTTGCTATACACACTTGCAAATGTGTCGTCCCATTCAATGGTTGTAATTGATCGGGGAAGACGGTTCTTCAGATCCCAGAACACGGCACGACCGAGATTGACATCATGTCGCATCAAGCGCATGCGGCAATCGCGAGGCCAGCACTTCTTATTCCTGTAGCCAATGACATTCTCAAAGTTCGGGTCAGGGTTTTCTGTCAGGAACCGCTGAATCAGATCACGCGAATCATCTGCAGAAAATCTAAAGAACACCCAGATCTTATCCACGTAACGAGTGTACAAACGGATTGGGTGTCTGGTTTCGGTGGCACGATCTCTGAACTGCAGGAAATCATTCGGGCTCTGCGGTGGACCAGCCATTTCACTAGCTCTCTGCAAACCGAGGAGCAGCAAGTCAATCATCAGACCGTAGAACTGAAAGACAAATCCAGAGAACTGAAGACCACGGATCATTCCATAGCTGTTAGTATGGTTCATGTCCTTGTAGCTGAGCTGAACATTGTTCTTGGAGGTAATATAGTCCGCCAAATTGTGGTCCATAATCAAGCGAAGAAGTCGGTTCAACAAGGTCAAGTCGATCTTCTCGTAGACCTTTGATAACTCGGTCTCAATCATGACGTTGGTTTCACCGTCAGAGGTTTCCCACACGTTCGACAAGTTGTTAATTCCTTGCGCCCACTTGTACGTCAGAAGGGGAGGAACCTCAGAATCAGAAGGCTTGATCCAAGCAGGGAAGAGATGGCGCTGCTCGGCCTGGTACCAAAGATACTGGTCTAAGTAGCATCGGTGATCTTTTCAATTGGCTCAATGTCGTAGACAGGGTTGATGTGGCTATAGTTGTCGTTCATATCGATACCGACCTCCTTGAAGGCTCTTTGGGTCAAGAGGAATCGCTTGATTCTCGCCAGAGTGGTTCCAGGAGAATCATATGCTTGTTCGATGAGAGCAAGTTCCTCTCGCTGACTCTGATTCAGTCGACCCTTTACTGAGTATGCTTCTCGCAATCGCTCCAGGGCAAGAATTAGGATCTTCGTATCGTGCTTGTAGGAAACACTGGGGAACGGGATAGGAGAGAACTTCCGGGATTCAAGCCAATGGACCATAGTCGTGTAGATCGCAACGGCTTCTTCGGATGAAACGTAAGGACCATCTTTCATATAATTATGCTGACGTTCTTGCTCAGCCTTGAGCCACAGACGCGTGAGACGTCCCAAATTCTTCTTCGCAACTGTTTTATCGACCGTGGCACCGCGACGGATTCTCTCACGATTATAATGAGCGACAGAAATCCACCAATCGGCCTTGCTCTTGACGTATCGAAGGATTATGTTTTCGATGGGAGCCGGGAGACCAGGGACCTTCCAAGGAATGTTACTCTTCCAGCATCTCCACGCTTCGGAAAGATGCTGAAGGACGGTGTTGACTTTATTTTGCTTGATACCTTCAGGCATCATGTCCATAAGATCTGCCATGACAGAAGCACGCAGCTCAAGATCGAAGTGGGATTCGACACGCTGCTTGGTAACCGTCTTCGCAACACCCTTGCTATGGCGACCCTCGAACTGCCGAGATAGCAAGTTTCCGAGCCATCTCTCGAGAAGGGGGATGATACCACGCATGAAGAACAGCCATACGCGCCAGGCAGGGGCCCAGAAACCGCAACCAGGACCCTTACCGACGGGCCCAGAATTGAACCGGTAGTATATCAAATGCTTCAGATCCTTGCAAGAACGGATCTGGTGCATCAGCTTGTATTTGTAACGGTACATACCAGTCAATTGCCCAACATGGTTAAAGGCATACAGGATGCCGTCAGCAAGTTGGAACGCATCGATATTGCCCAGACGATACTGGACTTGCGCGTCGACGATCAGCTTGGTGAGACGTAGGATTTCTCTCATCAAGTGGAAGGCATTACCGAAGCGGGACTTCTTCCGCTCCTTGGTTGTCAAAGTCTTCACGGGTTTCAAGTTGAAGTTATAATCAAGATGCAAGTAAGTCAAGTTTTTGCGATGGATCAAGAGATTCAACATGTTGAAACCTTGGCGGCAAACTTGCAAACCAGCTTCGACCCAATCAATCGTCGTTTGCTGGAAGAATTTGGTCGACTTCAAGGTTTTCAGAAGGTTCTGCTTGTTTTGAGCCTTGGGGTTCTTCTTATGCAACTCATTGAGCACATAAGTCTTGAGCAGCTTCTGATATGAAACCCGGACTTTGACCGGTTGACCCTGTGGGCAGTGCTCCAAGTACCACTGCTTCACCAGTGGCACATCCTGTGCGCGTACCATCTTCCCTGAACGCTTGTTGAATGGATGCGGAGCCCACCATAGTGCAATGGCAGATGCCGTATCTGGGGTGTAGAGGTCCTCATCAGCGAAGAAAGGCTCAACCTCTTCGGGAAGTTCGAATTCATCATCTTCATTGTTGCCCTGCCCAAAGATTTCATCTTCATGGCTAACAGTGATATTCTTCGGCGCGACCGATCGCGATGAAATCGGGTTAATGATAGGATCGAAGTAGAAAGCGGGGAGGTTGGGATCATCGGTTCGAGCATAAACAACTTGGGGATGGGAATACCAAGAAACCTTTACACTTCTTGGTAGGGTATTATACAGGAATGGGAACTCGACACGATATTCAGTGCGGATAGGGGCGCGGAAAATAATGCGATCGATGGCGTTGAATTCACTGAAGTCCTCATCATTAGGATCGATATCCTTGTACAGAGGCTCGAACCGAGGACCACCAGGGATGGCAACGTTGAGAGCCTTGGCCGTCAAGAAGCTGTTGAGATCAAACATATGGAAGTAGTTTGGATCCACAACATCACTGAGCAATTGGTGACTCAAACGATACAGCGTCGCCATCTGCGGCAGAGTCAAATTCCATTGCTTGTAACTTGGTCCATTAACGTGGGGGGTATCAAGGAGAGGACGGTGGTCATAAAGCCATTCATATACGGGAGCATCTTCGTTTTCATCGAGCTCCATCTGGATGGGCTCCAATGGTTCGACGTCTTCGATGTTTTCCGACCATGACAGCGGAGGTTCTTCGTCATCAAACGGGGGGAAACGCATGCGCTTGAAGTGCCTCCGGTCGCTCTTCTCTCGTCGCATACAAACCCACATAGTAGCCCACTGCGCATGGAAGACAGGTTCGATAACCCTCGGAATCTCGTTCACCAGCGTCAAGCAGCCGTTAACATGATACAAGACCTTTACTTCCTTATCTGACTCCCAAGGCATCGGCATATTCTCCAGAAGCTTCAGGACAGCGTGAGGCATGAACTTCAACGCGCCCAGATAGCTTCGCTTCTCGTTGGTGAACTTCTTCTGCGATATATCGCCGATATCCCTCACAATTTTTCGCAAATGCTCCGGAGGCATATCGGCCTTCTGAGTCTCCACAAACCCGCCCTTTCTCTTCTCTCCAAACCGGTTACGCTGCGTTCGAAGCCATTCATTTTTCTTCTGGGCGAACTTCGCGACGGTCGGATCGGCAGGTGGTTGATATCCAGGAGGCGGCGGAGCCATGGATAACGGCGGAGGTGGCGCCGCACCCCATCCTGGAGGAGGAGGGGGAGGAGGCAAAGATGCCATGGCGATGGTGGTTGATCAAGACCTCTCTACCTCGCCAGCGTGGATGGTTCAGGTCGCGTCAAATCACGTTGAAAAAGTCATCAACTTGAAAAATTTCCGCGACGGAAGACCAGAAAGCGGAAAATAAAAGTGAGAGAGTAGCGTGAGAGGATCAAATCGTAGCCGGGAAGATGAAACTCAGCTCCAGGATGATCCCCAGCTAACGACGGTGATGGGTAAGAAAGGATTGATGGGAAGGTCGTTGCTTGCTTTGACTCCTGTCTTGATGAAACTGAAAAGAGGTGGCGGCTCCGGTCGGGATGGCGCTAGCCCCGATGCGGTATAGCGCATTCGCCAAAGTCACGCTAGCCGAACCCACACAAATCCGGTGAGGTTGAGAAATCTGCGAACTTGGAATTGAAGCTCATCGACAACCGCCGCGCCGCCAACTTTTGACCACCGTTCAAGAGGTCGAAACCCAGTCAAAATGGCGAACAACAGACTCCAATACGTACGTGCTGTTTTACTCTCCTATCATGATTTCCGATTCACTGACTTTTCTCGTTCTTACAGCGCAGACGGAACCCGTACGTTTGATCCCCGTTCCCCGATCCAATTGTCGATGATTGTGATGGAATTACTCTCTGGATGGATAGATATTGATGGAATATTGCTACAGGTACAACACGCGGTCCAACAAGGTCCGCATCGTCAAGACTCCCGGCGGCGAGCTCCGTTACCTCCACCTGAAGAAGAAGGGCACTGCTCCCAAGTGCGGTGACTGCGGTATCAAGCTCCCTGGTGTGAGTACTCCCGATTATGGCTGTTATATGTGATTGTGTGTTGGGGCAGCCTTACGGACGGTGCAACTGGAAGATTGCGCAAAGAGGAGGGACGATGCATCATCGCACATATATTAGTACATGATTAGAATTCAACAGGACTGACGATGAGTTCAGATCCCCGCCCTGCGCCCTCGCGAGTACTCCCAGATCTCTCGCCCCAAGAAGAACGTCAGCCGTGCCTACGGTGGCTCCCGCTGCGCCGGTTGCGTCAAGGACCGTATTGTCCGCGCTTTCTTGATCGAGGAGCAGAAGATTGTGAAGAAGGTCCTGAAGGAGTCTCAGGAGAAGGCTGGCAAGCGCTAAGTGGACTGCGGTTTCGGTGTTTTTGTCTGGGAGCATATCATTTGGAAGAAACGGCTGGGTACGGTTCTCTTAGATTAAAAGATGAACAGGAACGGCTAGCATCGAACTCTATGGTCGTTGCCGAAATAAATGAATTTCTATTTTCATGACCATTTGGTGGTTTCATATTGACCTTGATTCGACCCGTATTCGAGATGGAACCAGTTGGATGATTCTCGGCTCTCTACTCATGCAATTCTGTACCAATGTCATACTCCTCCAACCGAGAAGAAATTAATAGTTGCGGTGTGCCCATTATCTTGACAGAATCATCAGCCCAACCACTCATCCATCTATCCGATAACCATGACACGACTTGACCGACACTTCCCCAACCCCAATTGGTCCTCCAATCCCAGGATAATCAACAGGTAGTTCATTCATCAGCTCAGAATCCGACCCCCATCCCTAATTCTCATCGCCCATCCACCACATCCAAACGCATACGTGCTCTGTAGACTGTCCCTGAGCGACACACTAAACCCTCAGCATCCGCGTCATCGGCCTATAAAAAGTATAAATTGTAAAGTGTAAAGTGTAAAAAAACCCGTGCTCCGCGCGGCTATGCAAGAAATTCAAGCGGCAAATCTCTCCTTCAAAAATGTACGATGCGTCGTCCGTTGTCCACTGTCGAACCTTAAAAACGCCCGGACCTGGAAGGGAAGACGGGTTCTGTGTTCCGTGAACTAGACAGGCATATACGAGGTTGATCTAGCAAGCGATCGTATAATTGGGTTAGTCTAGACTAGTCCTGGAGTGTTTGAAATTCGCCGGCTAGGCGTGCAGTTAGGGTTTTATATTGGCTCTCTTGCATTCCTAGGTACCCGCTATGCTATTGACGGTGAGAGGTGTGAGGAAAGGCTGTTGACCGCTTTATTGAACACGTATGCTTGGGTTTTTATCGGGATATGATTGTTGTAGCGATGGGGTTGATGTACTGTAGGATGTAGGTACTGTGCAAGTCCGGCGTACCTACAGGTGGACGGACGAGGATTAGAGTACGATATACCACGTACTCAGCCTCGACTATTTTCTAGATCAACTCCCGAAACCACCTATTACCGGGAAACAGATCCGCAAGTAATAAGCCCCATAGTTCGGCCGAAAGGCAGTTTGCATTAGATATATAATCGATCTGATCTAAAAAGTACTGTACTGTACATATATTCCCCCATATCGAGATGAGCACCACAAAGTCTACGATAGAAAGATTCTATCGCACTCCATATTATCCCCACCTATATCGCAATAGTAGATCTTCTCGGCAGGAATGAAATATGACAGGCAACACAAGCCACATCCCATTAACGTAACCAATCTAATCTATTCCGACCTCCCCAGACCGAACCAATCCGCGGGCCCTAAGCCGTCAGAATCTCAACGACACAGGGGAAATCTACCTTGAAATACAATGCCACTTGTACTCTACCTGCGTTGGAGGTATTTATTGTAGTGCTATAGGCTGCTTTCTAGGGCTGAATTGTTGTATCTACATATGTACCCAATGTCTTTGCATCGTAGCTTGCTGGCTAAGATCGACGCAATTATAGTACAGCATAGTATCGTTAGCTGTCACCTCGTGTAGAGGCGGCCTGATAGTGGGTGTATATGTACAGTACTTCTGATATATGTATAATTGGGCAGTTGCCTTATTTACTGACTGTATGCATTGTGCTGGTGATCGGTGCTTAGCCGGGGTTGTTGGGGTTAACCCTGACAAAACCCTGCTTAGTTTATTTATGGTATCTAGGGAAGGTGACGTGTTTGTATAGGGTACTTTTCACTACAGATTTAGGGTTGTAAATCCTTCATCTGTGCTGTATTTGGATTGGCCGAGATTAGAAAACATGGCTCTGGTGTTTAGGCGGATGCGTTGATGATCCATTGCCCTCGATTTCGCCGTGTCTTCGCCACTAGGAAATCTCGGATCGCTAGATTGAGATACTAGTAACAGACCTGACAAGCGTCTCCATAAACTATCAGTAACTAAGTGATTAAGCAAGACAAGTAAGTAACTACTAAGTACTATACTAAACCAATGCCCAATAAACCTGGATAGATCGAATATAAACCAAAGTCCTACTGTCACTCGCCAGTCCATCTACATCCCACTTGTCAATTTCGGCGCTATATCCGCTAACCCTAATAATAATGACCACCACCGCCAATCCCCCACACAGCGGCAGCAATACCCGGCAATAAATGCATCAAGCCAAGCCAACCTTACACAGCACCTGCACCGTGCCTGAAGGAACGATAAAGTCAAGCAGTCTGCCGAAACCATCAGTGACTTCATTCCCTAAAAGAGCTACACACAGCAGCATGAACATGATCGCCTCAGGGTGTGGCGCGGGGAAGAGGGGAAAGGGAAAACCGGTGGAACCAAGAAATGGGATTGTGCATGCGTAAGTAGGTAATGGACTGGCCCGATCCATCCACTATGCCTACCTAGTTAGTGTACACGATCTGAGCGGCGCTTACTGCTGAGGAGGGGGATTAATCCCTGTATCTTGTCTTATTCGGAGGGGAGGAGAGAGTAGAAGGCAACCTCGTATTTTTGGTCCTCGGATCCGAGAGGATAGGAGAGGAAAGTACTGTAGGTGGCGAGAAGAAAGACGAGAAAAGAAACCATGTCTCTGCAATATTACAATGATATATTGATCAGTACCTGACGAAGAGCCGAATGATGAAATATTATCATCACCCCGGCATATGACCAATTCCTGGGTAATAATACAATGCCCTTGTTCATAAGATTAGGAACAAGACTGTTGACCTTGTAAATAGGGCAGCTCTGCTTTAATGCCGCCATTCAATTAACATCCGACACAATGTCTCGCACGTTCGAAACCTAAGTCACGGTTCAATGAATCAGCTAACCCTAAGCAAGACAATGAATCCGCCGGTCGGAACGGCCCGCTTGACTTGACTGACTCGATTAAAGTACTTGTCTCAGTAGCAATACATCTCCGGAGGCAAGTCTACAGTGTAGATCTACGTATTCCCTAAGTCGTCTATGTAAGACACAACCAAAACCACCAAAAAACGGTGAAGACAAGCTAAACAAAACCCTTAAAGTACGGTCAGGAGACGAATTTCCTTATCCGAGAAGACCAGAAAAGCAGAACGTGCATCTGCACGTATTCCATCTCGTGAAACGTCAGAAGGAGGAGTTTCTTGGAAATCGGTGTAGACAAGACTCTCTCTTTGGCTCGGAGTGAAGAATCCATGCAGGATGCAGATTCGTCTAGACTGCTAGACACTGGGGCTGCAGCTCGCCATTGGAATATGGCAGCACTTGGCGCGTATCAGCCGCTGCTAGCCATTTTCTTTCCTTCCCTGGCTTTGGGATTCCTTTCCCCGGGTTAGTTCCAAGTGGGGACCATGGTTGAATTTTTCTTTTCCTTTTCGAGGGTTCAGTTGGGTTGGAAAGAGAAGAACATTACAGAAGGGGAAAGAAAAGGAGATTGATGCAAAGAACCAAATTCATTAACTAGGTGGATCTTCAGATCTCCATGTTCAGGGAGCGACCTTGTTTATTCTGATAGATCAACGAAGCTGAGGAGGCGTCTTGCTCCAGCTTTACGAGGGGCTGAAAAAGTGACTAGTGAACGGGGTTTTCTTCCATCGAATTGAAGGGCTGATTTTATGCCAGTAATTCAAATCATTATATTCACGAGAACCCGTGTCTCACTATCCCACTTTTCGGCTGATCGACTGTGTAGTAGACAAAAATTTCGTACATGATTAGATACTAGAGTATTAGATGAACACACTCTATAGTACATATCCACATAGTTCAAATGCCATTTTTTTCATCATCGTCATCTCATCTCGTCATGGTCGCATCGCAATGCATCGCCCACGTTGCAAAAATGTTCTCATGTACTGCAGATATGAAGAACCAATTCCAAGTTGCCACACCATTTCCACATGAAAAAGGCATAAGTCCAAAATTGAATAAAAAAAGTGACTAAATCGGCCGAAATCCAAAAATGTGCAAGCAAGGTTCTGTCTAATGCATGGATGAGGTAAAAAATTAATGAAAAAATAGAAAAAGAAAAGAAAATGAGGCATGAAAGCCAACTAGACTAGTTGTACCCACATGGGCAACTGGTGTCTGTCTCACTTGAATCGATCGCTATACACCGATAGGAAGATCTGTCGACATTTCGTGACCTGTCCACATACCATTGGGGAGTGAATGGATTCCGTACCATCCCAGCGACCCGACATTGACGGGGCCAAAATAGTCGGGTTGAGTCGCATCCATGTCGCAGAAAATGGGCGTGGTTGGGGAGTAATCCGTGCAGCCGATAACGTGTCGAAGGTCGAATGTTTCAACTGGCGGATGCACCATGGCACCTGCAGGGGAAGGCTCTTGGATTGGTAGCCCTGATGTGGGACTTTGGCGGTAGAGATCCTTCTGCTGCCGCCGTGTTGGGGCCGCTCGCTGACGAGAAAGTCGCTCATCTTGGCCAATTCGAACCTTGGAGGAGATTTTTGTTGCCTTCCCGCCTTTCGCTCCTGATCGTTGGCGCTGAGGTGTTGGCGGTTCCGAGCTCATCGTCTTCTTCTGATTCGCCATTTTTCTGTACCGCGTTGTAGATTGAATGCCATTCTTTATTGCTGCATCCGTGAGGCGCCAGTAGTTGATTGGCTTTTTGCCACTGTTTCTCCTTTGACTGCTTCAAAACCCTGCAGATGTGAGAACCAGCTCTAGACAACGAGGCGAGGGTCAACCTACTGCATTCATAGACAAGTTGTGACGGATACTGTTTTGCCATCCTTTCGAGTTCTGATCTTTCCCTTTCTCGGTGTTCTTCTCGAACCAGTTATAGATTCCCTGGAGGGGTAGTTTCTTCCCAGGAGCCGATGAGAGTGCTTGATAGATCAAAAGAGAGTATGGAGGGTCAGTGTTCCCCTCCTCGTCTGTACTACAGCCAGCTCGCATCTCGTCACGATCAGGATCCAGGTTTATTGGCGAAGAGCTAGAGTTGCCGAGATAGAATGAATGGTAAGACGGTGTAGAAAACGCCGGAGATGGTGCCAGGCCTACTACCGTCTTTTCAGGTTGCTTTGATAAAAGTCAGACTCAAAATCAAAGTGTCGATGTTTATTTCACATACCCAGTTCATGGGATCGTTGCAACTGCTAAGGTTCTGCTGCTCAAGCTTCAACTGACCCGGATAATGCGATGCCATTGTCACAGGAACTTCAGAAGGCTGACTGGCGGAAAAGTCAAATGAATGGTTGGCCATGGAAGTATGAGAATGGCTCGGAGAGTAGCCCTGAGTCATTCCCATTGACCACGGATTCAGCTGGTAACAAGAATGACAAGGCACCGTACTAGCAGAATCGGTCGTCACCCAGTTCTCCATTTGATTGTAGTTCTGAGAGTTCGGTGTTAAGAGGTGAGACATTTCTTGTTGCTTTGGAATATAACGCTGCTGAGAACCGTGAATCATAGGAACTTGCCCTGGTCGAAGTTTGCAAGGTGGTAGAAGTGACATCTTATCAAGTACCACAGTATGCTGTATATCAATTCACCACTCTAGCTATGGCTCTCCGTTGAAATTCCAATTCTAAGTGTTTTGGATTGCAGTTAGGAACAAGGGAAGTTAAGTAGAAGAAATAGTTCTCAGAAGAAACTCCGCCAGTAGTGGGATGAAGAAATAGGGCAACCCTGGCCATTCAACAATAAAGATAAAATATTTGTTGAGAGCTATAGGTGAATGACAGCTCATAAGGCATATATCCAAATTCTGCAAACAGCCAGATCCATGCATTTCAACTAGGCAAACGAAGAAGGTCTGGGCCGTAAATAGTTCTTCACGCCATACGTATAAGTAGTAGTGCTGGCTCTACTGCAGGATTTGCCTTCAAAGCTGTGGAACCCAGGTCAATAGTACAGGCTAAGCCAATGATCTCACAGGGAGTCAAAGAGGCTGTATCTGGTGCTACGGAACGCCTGAATAGATATATTTTAGTGAACCTACTAGCCTTGACTGACCGGGATCATCCGGCTGTTGTAGATGGCGGATTCCTGCAGAACTTCGCCCATCATATTGCACTGGCCACAGCCCATAGGACAAGGTACAAGCCTTCTGGAAAGCCCCAGTTCCTCCTCTTCCATCCTGCAGAGGCTTGCATTTCCTCTTCTCCCCGCACCAGTCAGAAGCCTTTGAGCTGGCGGCTGCTGCATAGGATCACCCAAAGCCAATCTGTCACAGCTCCCCGACTCCATACCAGCAATGTAAAACCCGACTGGAGCACATGGATGAGTTAAATTTACCTCCAGAGCCTAACGGGTTTATTACACCTAATGTCTCCAGTTGCACATCCGAGACGAGCTGATGATGGAGATTGAAAATGGTCAAATTACTAATTCATAATTGGCCTGCACGTGGACCTGCTGCCTTTCAATCCTGGAATCGGGTCCAGTCCACATCTGATACATCTTAGCTGTGTATTTATGGGGGAAAATGACTAGCCCAATCGTATTACCGTCTGGCTCATTTGCAAGAAGGTGACCCAGGAAAATATATCCTGAAACACAAGAGCTCTCTTTCACACATGTGATTATATTCAGAAGATCTTGCACTCGGGAGGTTGTAACACGGGACGGTCCAGCCTGGGTGATGCATTTTACTTCCGATAGTAAATCTGATTTCGTTAGTATATAAATCCTCTTTGGGATGGGTATGGGTACATACCCTCTTGAACTGGAAATGAAGTTGTAGGATTCCCTGCTAGTGTCAGCAGTTTCAAGGAGGGCTAGTAGATACTCTGTGGCAACATACCTTGTCGAAAGTACTCTTGAATCCTCTTTCCCTCTTGGCACTATAGTCCCATTCCTTATCAACTATTCGAAACGCGATATCTTCATACGGCGGCCCGGCCATGAATCGAATGAGGCAAGTGTCTTCCTCTCCAGCCGCTGCAAAAGACTGGCCACGTTTTCTTCCATGCTCTCGCTCTATACGATAAGTTGGAGCCTTCGTCTTATCGATCAGATCAGGGTAGAATATATTGAATTTGTAACCTTGAACAACCTTCGGCGGTGGGTTGTCATGATCATAATGAGTCTGGTTGTATTTATTCCACTCATAGCCCATTTGTACACGATTGAAATACCGTGGCTTGCGTGGGCGATGCTTCCCTGCCCACTGGGGACGGGAACTTGTGCTCACGGCTTCTTCGCCGGTAAATATTTCTTCATTCTCTCCAACGCCCCTCGCAAGCTCTCTTTCATAAAGGGTAGTGGTGGCTTGGGAGAAGTCCTCATTCGGGATAGAGGAGAAACGGCCTGAGACAGTGGAAACCGGCATGCTTTGTGCTTGGGTTGGCACCGTGGCTGAAGACTTTTCCGCCTGTCGCTGTCGTAGTGGTACAAAGCCCATCTTCATAATTTTTTGACGGTCACGGGCCTATCAGGATTAATATCGATACTCTCTGGAGGAGTCGGAGTACATACCACTTGAGCTAGGAATGCCGACTCATCTATTATTTCCAGTCCCTTGTCTTCTGAACGAACTTGAAGCAGCGGGTCAGGGTCGAGTTCATTGAATTCCTCGGTGGTGACATCCTCCATTTCTTGAGCGCCTTCAGTTACGTCAACGACCGGCGCCAGAGGAGCCAACTTAGCACGAACAAACTCGGCCTCCTCTGCCTGCTGTTTGCGCAGTCCTCGCACCCGTTCATCTATGACAGCCAAATAAACCTTTCTTAATTTAGCTCTCGCTTTCCATAGAGTGAGACTGCGCAAGAGTTCCTCCCAATAATCGGTATCTATCGGTTCGTTCGAGTTCAGCTTCTTCTTCACCTGTACCTCAAGAGTCTCGAGCTGCTCGTATGACTTGGGGCTAAGGAGCCTGTTTATATCAGCGGCGACAGAGCTGAGAGCGCGTCCTTGGGGGGCGGAGGCTTTTTGACGATCTCGACAAATAACTTTCATAGTCTAAATAGTCAGCATAGCCCAAGTACTCTGTGAGATAGGGAATATATATACCTTCCAAAAATCCCTATTTCCCGAATTCGTCTCCAGATTCAAAAAAGTATCAATATCCTTCTCCAAATCCCGCAACTGTTCCTCAGATAATCCTTCAAGTACACCATCCGGATCCACCAGATCCAAATCCGAATCAGCGATCTCATCATCCAGAGGATTCCTCGTCGGATCAATAACTCGAAGTGTAACCGTAAGCCAATCTATCGGCTTCGCGCGACCCTCTTTCACACGTATCTCCGCCTTCTTCTTCGCCTGTTTAAGAACGAAGACATCCTCCTGCGCCACCCATTCCCGCACTTGTTCGTCCTCCTGTAACTGGTTGAGTCGGACTTGATCCTTCATACTTCGTCCTTGGTATTGCGATTGTCGGTTGCCATCATCCCAGGTCCCGGAGCCTTGTCGTCGATCTCTTTCGTCGTATCTGCGGGGGTGTTTCTGGGGGTGACGATAGGATGGGGGAGAGCGAGACCGGCTTCGCTTCGATCCGGTCCTGTCTGGGAGCTTGTCTGACAT
Organism: Aspergillus sclerotialis; assembly: GCA_003589665.1. Lineage (NCBI taxonomy): Eukaryota > Fungi > Ascomycota > Eurotiomycetes > Eurotiales > Aspergillaceae > Aspergillus > Aspergillus sclerotialis. The sequence goes on along the minus strand of MVGC01000343.1, from coordinate 11,493 downwards.
TTTTAACTCAACTGGAGGGAAAAATATCGAAGAAGGGTGGAAGGTGACGATGAGCGAAATTCAGCTTCAGTCCAAACGCGATAAGCCACTTCCCATCAAGGAAAGTATTCCGCCGCTTAACTTTCCATAGTGGGCACGTGCTGCCTACATGGATATTACCTCCAAACTGTCACCTCCTCTTGTTTACTTTTCACCCTCTAGACAAGATACCCCGTATTAATTAAGGATGACACGAAAATGGGAAAAACTACATCTCGCAACAGACAAGGACATCCCTCCTCTTCTCTTCAACTACACATCCACCTCAGACCGCTATGACCTGTACATCACAGACCTGACCCATCTATGGTCAGAACAACTAAGTCGCAAAGCGATTTTAAAACGAGCTGATGAGACAAACACAACAATAGATCCCAGCGAAGACGCAGAGCAATTCAAAGTTCTACTACAGAAGATAGAAGAGACACTTCGTGGCGAGCCTGGAGGCTCCGTAACTTTGAACAGTGGCCGAAATGCGGGTTCATTGGAATTAGTTCTTTTGGTCAAACTTCCCGCACCGCTGAGACCCCTCAAGTGGTCGGTGTATTTGTCGAAGGAGGAGCATTCTTCTTCCGCAAAGCATTTGATGTTTCCGTTGCTGAGAGAGGCAGCGGGGTTTGAGACCAGAGAACGTGCTCTTCTCGATCATCTTAAGCAGAAGGATTGGGTTCTTGCTAAGATTTTTGATAAGATTGAAACTATGGGTATTGATCTGAGTACTGTTTTTCCCGGTACCTCTGGATTGCGTGGTGGCCGGAAGGGGACGACTTTAGAGCAGGCCGGGAAATATATCAAGGGAATTGCCCCTTTTGATGAGTCCTCGTGGTTTGATGAAGTTAGCAAGTCATCTCCTGATGCTGGTCTTGCTGTGAATTTTGTCAAAGAGATCTCAGGCTCCGTTAATAATGTGGAGAGTCTTGGTCCGGCTCGAGACAAATGGTGGAATAATCTTCCGAGGCATGGTACTACTCCAGCTTCCATAGAGGAGCCAGAAGAAGAGCTAGAAGAGGAAGCCAAAGAAGAACAGCAACCAGAAGCGCCTTGCGATGAAATGGAGGTTGATGCTGGTGCAGGGAAAGAGACAGAGGACGAATTTGAGGTACGTATTCCAGCTTATATACAAGAACCGTGTTAAACCGCACTGTAGAGACAAGAAACACCACCACGGTTAAAGCAACAAAAGCAAAAACATACAGAGGAATCACCTCATGCTAGGACTGAAAAGCAACCACAGAAACAACCAGCGCCGCAAAAACCCCCGCCAGCGAAACCATCAAAACCTATTGGTGTCATCGGAGGGAAGAAACCAACCAAGAAGCCATCTCCATCACCCTCTCCCCAACCAGACGAAGAAACCCCAACTCCTACTCCCAGTCCAGAACCAGGGCAAGAGCCAGGGCCAGAGAAACCAGCTCCTACAACAGCAACAACAACCTCTGCCGCAGACGGAGAAACAGCCTCAGAAGAAAGCGACAGGGAACCATCCCCTCCACCTCCAAAAACCCAACCAAAGAATCCAGAACCAGCCAAACCCCAAAAGAAGGGTGAAATCGGTGTAATTGGCGGAAAAAAGAAAGCAAAAAGTCCATCCCCACCGCCAGAACCAGCAGAACCAGCAGATGCAGCTTCATCAACAGACTCTGAAGCAGCAGCCGCACCAGCACGGCCAGCATTATCACCACCACCAGCTAAAAAGAAGCAACCAGGCCGAATAGGGGTCATCGGCGGAAAAAAGAAAGAACAGCCACCACCACCAGAACCCGAACCGTCCAAACCTCCAGAACCAAGTCCCGCCAAACGCCATACAAAACTAGGTATTATCGGCGGAAAACCAAAACCCAAACCCTCTACCTCGACCAAAGAGCCTTCTTCTTCTCCTCCCCACGTAGCAAAGCACGAACCATCAAGGTCACCGTCTCGCTCTCCTTCCCCATCTCCGTCAAAGACTGCCCCCAAACTAAAGGTTGAACCGGAGCCGGAGAAGGAAGAAACAGAGCAGGAAAAGGCTGATCGCAAACGCGAGGAATTAAAGAGGACACTTGAGGCGAAGAGTAAAGCACCTGTTAAGAAGAAGAGGAAGTTTTAGGTTCTGTTTATTCATTTATCTATTAATTTATGGATAGGATTGGATATGTCCGGGATCGACTTTTATATGTAAACAAGGGATAACTGTAGGTCTCGGTGGAGAGGTAGTCCTATTGTGATGCAATTGTAGTATAGAATTCATACCTAGCTAAGTAGTAGGTAGGTATAGATAGCGTAGCCGACGGAACAAACCCTACAACAACGCCATCATATGCAACAGTATGCCATACATGATATAATATACAGGTAGAATTACATAACCAAGCCAACAAGAGACGTTGGTAACCAAAACCAAATCAAGAGCATGTACAGTCAGCCAATTCATCCATTTAAAGCACTGCACCACCAATACTCTTTGAAGCTCTATTCCGTCTCTTCCCCTGTTCAGTCGGGGTAACGAGTCTGACCTTCTTAGGCGACGCCAGACCCGACTGCTGTCCTGCTTGCCCAGTAGAAGGGGTCCCAGTAGCAGCAGCCGTAGACGTACTCGACCCAGCACCAGCACCAGTACCGCCTGATTCAACACTCAGCATCCCGCGAACCTTCTCAACCGCTTTACTTTCTCCCTTAGCCCACGGGTCTCTCTTTACGAAGCCGATACCAGCTCGTCGGTTAGCTGAATCACGACGTTTGGACTCTTCAATTAGTATAGCCCTGTTTTGGTCTCGTCTTGGACCGGGTCCACAGTCGTGAAAACAGCCTGGTGTTGCACAGCCCCCTTCGCTAAGAGATATGTCTCGTAACCAGGTGGTTATGCAGGCTATATGACCTCCGTGGCCGCAGCCTTGGCACCAGGTCCAGAGGGATGAGCCTTTTGGTCTATTAGAATGGAGGCTGAAATGGGAGGGTGAGGCTTCGGACTCCGGAATTGGTTCTGTTTTCATGGAGGAGCCGGATGAGAGTTCGGGGGAAGTTATTTCGGATGGGAGGTCATGGGCTGAGTCCGATAGTGGGATTGTTGGTTGGATCCATTCCGGAGGTGGATTGATGCTCATGCAAATAGGGCATGGCTCTTGGGCCGTGTGACATCGGTAGCAGCGGGAGTTGTCTTGTTTCGGGTTCTCGTATGGTCGTCTGCACGTGAAGCAAAATACGTTTATGAAGGTGTCTGTTTGGGCGTAGTCGTAGATGGCTGGGTAATTTGGGACACAGAGGAGGCGAAGTTCGGCCGCTTCGACGTCCATCGACTGGCGGAGGAGGAGGTCATTGTAGGTTTTGTAGATATGCTCGCTTTCCTCGTAGGGTAAGATTTGTTCGCAGTCGGAGAAGAGGATATGCAGCTTATGTAGAAGGTGCGCAGCTGTTTGGATGTCGACTAGCGAGTTGTTCTGGTAATGTCTAATTGCTACTTTCAGAATAGCTTCGGCATTCCAAGGTTTGTCGTCTGATAAATCTGGAGAAACGGGAAGATTTATGTCGGAAAGGTCTTCTGTAACACCGGGCAGGGCCCGGTGCGTAGCCTGTTCGGCCAGAGCGCTTTGAAAGACACCCTCGTCAGAGACCTGGAGAGGACGAGATTCTTTCACTAGTGGGGGCGGACTAGACGGCCGTTCGAGGTGAACCTGACTATTCTCCGGAGAGCTCTCTTCGATGGACATATCATCCTGCAAATCTTCTCCATCTTGTACCAAAGCATCTTTGGCAGGTTCTTCATCAGCGGGATCCACTTCTTCATCATCGACAGGGTCAAGCGGCCGATGTTTCGGGGAGTACGACGTCCCTACCGATTTTCCACGGTTTGAACTATCTGTGGACGCCGAGAACATCGGGAAACTTTCAGAAGACTCTTGGCTGCGAAAGTGGCTGCTGGAAACGGGAGGCTTAGAAGCCTCGATGGGAGACTCCAGCGAGAGGATCTTTTTTGGAAACGATTTGTAGTCGCGGATTGCTGCTCTTTTATCCTCCAGTTTCTGGCTATATTCATCATCTTCAGATACTCCTTTTGCGCGTGGAGAAGCGCGGTGCCAGTCTGTCCTGCCAGTGATCGCCCGAGGAGCGGATCTGTAATTATTCTGTAAGTCTGTCAATTCATCTGCACGTTCGGGCAAGGATTGCTCAGATGGAGCAAGCATGTCTTCACTTGACTGCGACTGGCGGTGATCCAAGCGCCTGTCATCAAGGTCAGACATTGTCCAATCACTAGAGGCTATAGTGGCATGTCTGGAGCTTTGGATCGATGGAGGAAGGGGTTGGATATCGGCAACTCCCTCATCAAGAGAGGCAATCTGATAGGTATTATTCTCTGGGGAATCAGGTAGCGGCTGCGCAAGGGGGGTGGGTATATTCGAAGTACTTTCAGGATCCGGATGTGGAAGCCCTCCTCCGTCCAAGACCCCCTTAAACATCCGACTATTCATCTTCTCATTCTTGCTATCACCGGAAGGCTTAGACTTCTCCCCAGATTCCTTTGGCAACTTCTTGCCTACGCCGTTAATAGCTTTCTCCGACGACTGACGGGGACATCTCGCTCTACGCTGGAGTTCCTGGACAATAGAGAATTTCACAATCCTCCACGTCTGTGCCAGTTGAAACAATGCCACATCCTCCGCGCGGTCTGCATTGTGGTCCAGTGACTCTAGCAAGGACTGCAGAGGGTCTACGAGTGCTTTGTTGTCAAGTCCATCCATCAGCGGAGAATAATTGCGGGCTAGGTAGCGGAAAAGTATTTCGTCCATTGTGGTCCCCGGGACGCTTCCGACCGCACCCAATTGACATGCAGCAGGAGCTTTACTCTTCGGTAGAGCCTTCTCTAAAGATAGGACTGGATTGAAACGTGGCGTAGTTGGGGGAGAGCCCCCGAGTGATTTGGATTGTCGAACACCAGCCGACTTAGTGCGCCGATGACGAGGAATGCCGGTGACATCCTCCAGAATTTCTTCCGCTGGAGTCTGGCTCCACTGATTTTCACTGCCGCTGTTCGCATCTTCCGAGTAGGCCAGGAATTCTGAGACGCTGGCCCCCAACGCCCGTTGACTGGGGCGTTTTTGAAGGAAGGCCAACACCTCACCATTAGGGCTCCAAGCGACCGAGCAAGTCGGTCGCCGATGGACCACTTGTGGGGCGTATCGGATGTCAGTCTGGGTGAAGATACCGGAATCACCTACCGTCCACAACAGGTCCTTAGAATGCCACAACAGGTCGGTCGCGCACGAGTCGTAACGGTCAAATTCCCGGAAAGGTATATGTGGACGACGAAGGTCCCAGAGGTGAACACGGGGATCATCCTTATCATACGAAGTCACAATTTGGGACGACTGCCAGTCTCCAGAGCCGTGTGATTCGCCCGCCCAGGATGGAGGGCGCCAGCGTACATTGAGGACGGCCTGAGGGGTTCGAAACTGGAAGGTGGGTTTCTGCCTTCGTTCGGCAGACGAGGAAAAATCCCAGACCTTTACCTGTCTATCCGTTCCCCCACTGGCGATATGCTTCCCATCAGGGTGCCAGTCGACGGAGGAACAGGGTTTATCATGGGCGGCAATCCTCATAACGGGAGCACTGACCTTTCGATAGTCCCATAACTGGATTGCACCACTGTCCGTGGCGGTTGCGAACATGAAACCATCGTAGGGAGCCCAGCGAATATCACGGACGGCGTCACTGTTGCCGTTGTACAAGTCTGTGCTCCCGCAAGTGGAAACGCCACGATCCGTCGAGGCCATACGCAGGTCCCACAAGCGAATGGACGAATCCTGGCTACCCGACAGGAGCCAAGCAGGAAAGCACGGATTGAAAGCTAAGCGGTGGACCTGGCGAGAGTGACCCTGGAAGCGGGAAAACTCCAAACCAGGACGAAGGAGATCATAAAGGACGATACCACCGTTGGCAACAGCCGTGGCGATGATATTCTCATACCAACCATGTGACCACTTGACATCTCGCACCGTCAGCTGGTCTTTGTATCGTGACGCGGTAGTAACGTGACGATGAGTAGACCAGTAACTAATGATAGCATTGCGCAGGTTGAATTCCTCGGAAGAATGATCGGGTGAAACGCGGATGGTTTTGAGAATCTCTTTCCCTCCTATAACTGCATGTGTCCGTTGAGGGGAGATATCCAAGGCGGTGATTGGGATGCCAGTTTTATGAGTAACCGTCTGCGATGCACCGGGCCTAGACAAGTTAGAGAAGAAAAAAGAGGAGGGTAGGATATTATTATATTATGATATAATATGATAAAATAAATGTATAAAATATTCAATATTAAATCTATAACAGAACAAATAAAAATAGAAAAAATAAAAAAATTAAAGCCCAAGCTGAAGCTGACGAATACAGAGGGGAGGGAGGAATACAAAGACTTAGACCTGGTTGGACGAGGAGAGGTATCCGAGCGATCTATAGGATGAGGACTTGGAGGGCGAGAACCCGAGAAGAAAGGCTGGGCAAATCTAGCCAGAGCATTGGCTGCACGATTGGAATATTTCTGGCTCTGTTGTAAGAGGGAAGCGGGTGGAGGAGGTGGTGGAGGAGGAGAGGAAGGAAGGGAGAATGACGAAGAAGCCCGAGAAGAGCGTCTGGAGAAATCCGACATGTAGAAAAACAAGCTACATGAAGTTTAAGAATTGAGTTGAAATGAGGAGATGGAAAGGGAAGTAAGTCAGTGGCAACCACTCGTGATGGGTAAAAGAAAGAAGAAAGAGAAGGTCGGGGGGGAATGAGATCAGATCAGGTGGGAATTACTTAGTTGGTTTAGTTTAGTTTAGGCTGGAGAGGAGAAGAACACAGAGAGGAGAGAGAGAGAGTAAGAGACGAAAGAGCACTGGCCAGGAAGATCAAACGCATACTTACATGCATAGCAAACAGAAGATATCGAGTACTAGCACTAAGGCAGTTATTATACTGTGTTATACCCTCCCACATTTACTTCCCCTCCCCCCCTGAAGCCACTAACCAACAGGGCTTCCTTCTAGGCTTGCATCTTCACTGCTTGCATCCCAGCAAACATCCCGATCGGTTTCAATCTAGATCGATCGCTTTTTAGTAGAAACTCTACTTGCTCTTTTTTTAATATTTATCTAGAAGTATATCTATCTGTCTACTGTCTATCATTCAATCATTCATCATTCCACTTCCTTTCATCTTTCTATTTTAATCCATCCATCCACTCTTCAAGAACTTCTCCAATAGTTCGGTGGGGAAAATAATCGACTAGTCTTGACTCGGTTCAAGCTGAGCTTCTTCTCCCCCAGTTTTTGTCTTGCCTCGAGGGTTTTGTTTTATTTGATCTTTGACCAGACCATGATAAACTCGAGATAGAAAACGAGTTGGAAAGGGAAAAAGAATAAAAAAGCAAAAAGAAGAGAAAAAAACGTCCGACGTGCATAAAAAGTCGGGGAAAAATCACACAAGTTTCTTGACTGAACAATTTGCCTCCGAATGAACCCACCGACTTGAACTGATTGACTGACTGACTTGCTGCTTCTCCTGCACAACAAAACCCGATCTTCGTCCTTCTTCTTCAGACCTTCTTCCACTTCCTCCCTCCCTTTCTACCTGTCTCTTCTTACTTACTCTCACTCACACTCTCTCTCTGTGTCAACTCTCTTTGTTCTCTCTTAATCATCCTCTCCTCGTCCCTTCCTCTACCTTCTGCCCGCCTGTCTTTTCATATAGTTCTTCTAAATAGTTCAGTTCCCTGCATTTCTTCGTTCTCTTTCTTGTACTTATTCGGGCTTCCTGTTCTGTCTTTTGGTTTAGATACCTTATCTTCCAAGAAAAAAAGAAAGAAGAGATTCATTTATCCCACTACTTCCGTCCTGTTTGCCATTTTATAACCTTTTGACCGGTTTCCTCGCCATTCGACCGGTCCACCGCTCTATTTAGTCCTCAAATAGCCCAACAGTACAGACAGTCGTTTCCGATTGGAATCCCCCTCATTCGCTATCCCCCGTCCTTCACGTCGGAGTCCCGAATACATTGCTTGTTGTGTCATGGAAATACATTAATCAAGGTGTTTGGTTTGTGGGCTTGTGGGAGGATTGCTCAATATGGACGCTTCTCATCGCCCCACTCGTGTTCTTCTCGAGTACCTTCGCATTGCTTATCCTATATTCCTTCTGGTGGTCTTTATAGCGGCTTTCATCGCCAGTTCTATCTTAGCCGCAAAGAATGTCAGTACAAATGGCAATCAGGTGAATGTCGGTCCGGGAGGGAGACCACTCCCGAAGCGGTCTCGGAGTACAATGGTGGTTACCAAGCCTCGCCAAACTTATTCCCATAATACCAAGCAAGTCTTCAAGTGGTTATCTGTTGCGGTATTGGTAACGTTCCTTGCGGAGGCCGCTATCAACATCGCCCATGCCGTAATTGCAAGGTCCGAGCATTGGTGGTGCGGGCAATCCTTGGTGGTATGTTTTCCCCCCATCGCGTCTTTTCCCTCTTTTCTATTACGTTTCTTCCCTATTTTACCCGTTCCGATTCTAATCTGCTTTAGATTTACGTTGTAGGAGCTTTCTTCGTCCATGCAGTCATCCTCGTGTCATTGCTGGATACCAATCCCTCCCCAACGTTCACTCAGTTTGTCCCATGGTTGGTGGCAATTCCGATTGAGTTCACCATCCTGGGTGCGTCTCTTTCAATTTATTCCAGCCCTCATCGCGAACCGATTGTTGGTGATCCAGTTGGTGGCCGCCAACGGAATGGTATAACTGCGTGGGAATCGATGGAAGTACTTTCCAACTCCCTCCGTGCGTTGCTACTCACTACCTTGGTTTTGCTCTACCACTTCGGCTCGGTTAGTGAGAAGGCCGGCGCATGGAAGTCAGCGCGCCATGGGTACACCAACGGTCCCACTGAGTCCACGGGATTGCTTGACCCTGCCCATGCAGAAACAGGGACTGCCAATGGAGATGGTTACGGCTCGACCAATGCTACGAACCAAAAAGCGCAGAAGCCGGTCGATCCATGGGTCCGCCCGACCACCATCCCATCAACCAGCTGGTGGGAATATCTCAGCGGTTATTCACTATTCTTTCCCTACCTTTGGCCTTCCAAATCCCGCCGACTGCAATTGGTGGTTGTCTTCTGTTTTGGCCTGGTCGGCTTACAACGAGTCATCAATGTCTTGGTTCCTCGTCAAGTCGGTGTCATCACCAATATGTTGTCCAAGGACGATGGGCAATTCCACGTGCCTTGGTTTGAGATCTGCCTCTACATCCTCTACAGGTGGTTACAAGGTAATCAAGGCTTGATTGGCTCGTTGCGTTCGTGTCTATGGATTCCGGTGAGCCAGTACTCTTACATGGAGCTTTCCACTGCGGCTTTCGAACATGTACACGGTCTTAGTCTCGAATTCCATCTGGGAAAGAAGACCGGAGAAGTGCTTTCTGCCTTGAGCAAAGGCAGTTCTATCAATACCTTCCTGGAACAAGTCACGTTCCAGGTTGTACCGATGTTGGTCGATTTAGTTGTGGCCATTGTTTATTTCTTGATTGCGTTTGATGCATACTATGCACTGGTGGTCTCAGTTGTCACTTTCTGCTACCTTTACGTTACTATCAGGATGGCCCAGTGGAGAGCCGAGATTCGAAGACAGATGGTCAATGCATCAAGGCAAGAGGATGCTGTTAAGTGAGTTCAAGCCTTTCTATTTTTATGCAACACATGACTAATCGCCCTAGGAACGATTCGATGGTGTCGTATGAGACGGTGAAATATTTTAACGCGGAGGACTACGAATTTGGCAGATACCGAGGTGCCGTGACAGACTTCCAGCAAGCTGAATACCATGTTCTCTTCTCCTTGACCTTGATGAATACTTGTCAAAATACGGTCTTCATGATCGGTCTGCTGATCACGTGCTTTATTGCTGCATACCAAGTTTCTCTTGGGCAGCGACCTGTTGGCGACTTTGTTTCTCTCCTCACATACATGGCTCAACTTCAAGGTCCATTGAATTTCTTTGGGACTTTCTATCGCTCGATCCAGTCGGCACTAATCAATGCCGAGCGGTTGTTGGAGCTCTTCCGAGAACAGCCCACAGTTGTCGACAGTCCGAAAGCGGCACCTCTTCCTGCGTGCAAGGGTGACATTAAGTTTGAAAATGTTGAATTCTCTTACGCTAATCAGCGACCTGCATTGAATGGACTTAGCTTCCACTGCGAACCGGGAACTACGACTGCGCTGGTTGGAGAGTCTGGAGGTGGGAAGTCGACAGTTTTCCGCTTGCTCTTCCGATTCTACAACGCAGAAAGAGGACGTCTTCGGATTGATGAACATGACGTGGAAAATATTACAATTGACTCACTTCGGAAACACATTGGCATCGTTCCCCAAGATACTGTACTTTTCAACGAATCGTTGATGTACAACTTGAGATATGCAAATCAGAACGCTACGGATCAGGACGTGTATGACGCGTGTCGGGCTGCCAGTATTCATGACAAGATCATGACCTTCCCTGACGGCTACCAGACCAAGGTTGGCGAACGTGGTCTACGACTCAGTGGGGGAGAGAAACAGCGAGTAGCGATTGCGCGGACAATCCTGAAGAACCCCCGAATTATCCTACTTGATGAAGCAACGGCGGCTCTAGATACAGATACCGAAGAGCATATCCAAGGAGCATTGGCCAGCCTTTCCCGCGGTCGCACCGTGCTCGTCATTGCCCACCGATTGAGCACGATCACCACCGCAGACCGTATCCTAGTTCTACACGAAGGCCGCGTAGCTGAAAGTGGCACGCACGACCAACTGCTATCCATGAAGGGACGATACGCAAGCATGTGGCGGAAGCAAGTCCGCGCTCAAAGAGCAGCAGCCGAAGCGCAAGTCCTGCAAGACCGAGCGCAGCGTCTACGCAGTGCATCAACAACAGGAGTTGGAGACGACAGTTCCAGTCAATCAGACGAAGACCGTAATGGCCATATGTATGCCCGACAACAAGGGCATCCACCCAGACCAGAAGAAAGGCGGTAGATGTCAGCATAACACATGTCAGACAACTAATAGAGTACATACGGGGTCACTGTGGAGATGACTCCATGGTGGAAAATAATACTTTCGGGTTTAGTTGGATTTCAGGATTATTTTTATGGCGTTTGGCTTGGTGATTACGATTGTACGACACGTACCATGTCATATTCATGCAGTGAGATGGAGTAATGGTGATTGATGGAGGCGGTGATGGTTGATGGTTGATGTCAAATAAAATACCTACTAGACTAATTGCCTTCGTTAGTTGAGATGACTTATTTGATAGTATAGTAGGCAGTATATCAAGTACCGTAGAGCTGAGACTTGGAAGCCCAAGCATCCCCATATTGAGCTTGGATATGTTGTAATGCCAAGCCTGATATCAAATTCACCTCCAACTTTCACGCCTCTCTTTTACCTCCTCCCTACTACCAACCAACTCAACCTACCAAACCA
>MVGC01000342.1:0-26880 GCA_003589665.1 Aspergillus sclerotialis | reverse complement strand
CCCTTATAGAACGACTAAAAGTTAAGAATAAGCTATCTATAGTATATTATCCGTAAATAGACGGTTAGATAGAACGACTTAACTAGATAATAGAATAATACCTACGGTGTTATTTAAACTACTAGCAAGATAATTAGGTATCGTTATTACTATTAGCTTAATTCGTATATAATAGTTTAAAAAACACTATTATAGGAATAATACTATTCTTTATAAACTATAATAGAGAATTAGAAATTAAACGAACACTACTAGAAGCTATAAGTAGAAGCTAAGAAATAGAAATTATAGCTAGATAACTTAAGAACTTATATAAAGCGTTATAAAAGGATATTAAATTTATAAATAAAAGAATAAAGTACTACTATAATTCAAAACGTTAAGAAGTATTTTAGTTTAAGAAGAAGAAGAAAGTGTTTCTACTACAATAAAATATTAAAATAAAGTGATTAAGCGAGAAACTAGACTATAAGAAATTAGAATTATTTAAAATTTTATAAAAGATTAGATATCTTAATTATAAACTTTAATTATCTAATATTATATAAATCTATCTAATATTTTATATTTTATTATTAGAAAAAGTAAACTAAAAAGTTAGAATAATATATACTAAAGTTAACGCTAAAGAAGAATATAAAGTCGAATAGATCTTAAGATAAAAATAAATTAATAGATAAATCTATTATCTAGTAAAATAAAGGAGTTACTCTATCTTAGAAAATATTTAGAAATTTATTAGAAACTTAAAGAATATTTAAAAGGTAGTAGAAAGATTTTAGAGTTTAAAAATCTAAATAAATAATATTATCTATAAAATAAAGAGTATTTATAATATTAAATAAGGAAGAAATCTTTAAAGAAGGACTTAGAGGAGGATTTTCTTTATTAAGAAAATTAAGAACTTTTAAATTATAATATATTATTTTAGTCTATCGCTTATTAAGAAATTCTTATTTCTATTTTAATTATTTTAATTTTAGAATTATAGAAGAAAATAAAAAAGCTATTAAAGAAAGCGACTTACTAAATTTATTTATAGAATTCTCTATTAACTATATATTAGACTTTATCTTTTTATAAATATAATCTAACTACTTCTACTTATTTTTAGAAACTATTTCTTATTTATAACAATAACTAATATAGATATATTTAGAGTATTTTTTATATAGAGAAAGAACTTAACACTTAAGATTATACTTGAAATAACGATTATACTAAACTATTATAGTAAAGCTCTAACTAAAAATAATATTAGCTAGATAAGAACGATAAGTAGAACTCGATATAACGATAGAGTTAAGGAAATAAATTATTATTCTAAGAGGAAAACACTTACTTATATATTTTAGAACGAAATTGCTTAAAAGAAAAAGGTAATACTATAGATATTATAGAAGAAAGATTAACTAGAAGAGAATTAGCTAATATTATAGAACGAATAGCTTAGTAGAGATATCTAAGAATCTATTAAATAAGAAAGAGAGAATAAGGCTTATAGAAGAATAATAGAGATTATAGAGATTATATAATAGAAAATTATATAAGTATTTACTCTACTTACTCTATTTACTTTACTTATAAATATAGTAATTAGTAAAATTAATATAATTAAGGAAAGATATTATATATATAAAGACGTTTATTACTTAGAGATTAGAAGTCTAGTCTTCGCAATTAATCTTATTAATAATTTTATTACTACTTTATTTTTTAATATTTAAGTCTAATATATATTATAATTAATAATTCTATTAACTTAGTTATTTACTTAATTATTATTCTACTTAACTATCTAAAATAAGTACTTACCTTTATCTATCTTATATTTATATTAAGAGACTTTATTTATAAAGACCTTCTACTAGGCCTAAGTAGCAAATCTCACCTTTAGAAATATAAAGCTCTAAGTCTTTTTAAGTCTTAAAGCCTTCTACTAGAAAACACCTCTATATAGTCTTAGGAGGCAGGTTTTATAACAATATACGGCTTATATAGTAGCGATAGTAAGGTAGTAAGGAATAATAAAGAATTAGCCCGACACTATGCTTATAACCTGATAAGCTGATACAAGGGAAAATAAAGCTAACTCTATAGATGACATAGATGATTGATTGATTGATGAAGCTATCTAACATGGAGCTATCTCATCTACTAGAAACCATCTGTGGGGTGCTAACTCATCATAGGGCTATAATCCTAGCTTGTTATTTAGCTTAATAAGAAAGTAAGCTCTTTATAAAAGTTCTATAACTAAGCTATATTAGATAATAATAGACCTTAAAAGCTAAATAATAAAATTCTAATCTTTAAGAGAAGACTAGTATTACTAATTAATAAAGAACTAAGGCTATATACTAAATTACTAAATAAAATATATTATTAAGCTTTTATAGCTTATCTTAATATTATAGAAACTTATAAGCTTATATTAGCTCGTTTTTATTAACTAAACTAGTATAAAAATATTACTTAATATATATAGAATTATTAAAGCTATAGATAATTAGAAAATCCTTATAACAAAATACTAGAATTACTCTAGCTATTACATATTTTCGATTAACTATAATAATATATATTAATAGATTTTAGAAAGTTCTTATTTAACTAGAAGGAGTATAATATTATATAGATAATAGTTAATAGATTAATAAAGAAATTAGTATTAATTTTATATTATAAGGTTATAATAGCTAGAGAGTTAGCTAATTTATTTATATAATATATTTATAGGTACTATAAAGCTCCAAATACTATTATATTAGATAAGAGATCTATTTTCGTATTAGAATTTTAGAGATACTTTTATATTATATTAAAGGTAAAGTTAAAGCTATCTATAATCTATTATTTATAAATTAATAGTTAAACTAAAATTATAAACTAGTATATTATTATAAAATTAAGAATACTCGTTAATTACTATTAAAATAATTAAGCTAACTATCTACCGCTAGTTATTTATATTATAATAGTATTTCTATATAATATAATGGGCTGTGCCCAAGATTATAAAATCTATTAGGTACAGCTATGCTATAGGAGGAATCGATAAAGAAAGAAAGCAATATAGGGGAATGACAAGGAGTTTCAGGAAGTTCTAAGGTCATGTGACCGAAGGTGGTGCCTGAGGCAAACACTTAGGGCGCTAACGTAATCCACTACCGAGCTGATCACACCACCGAGCTGATCACCTAACGCGTTTCGCGTCCCTTTAACCTACCCTTCTCTATTTAACCACCTACTATACCACCAATTCGCCCTCGAGCTTCTCGAAATTTAGTTAAACAAGAAGGTAGGGTCTTACTTGCTATTTTAGCGATCTAGAAGAAAGAAATCATCTCTATTCGTGAAGCAGCACGCCGATTTAATATCCCTTACTCTACGCTAAATACGCGACTCTATAGTACTACGAATCGCGTTAAAACCCGCGCTAATAGCTATAAATTATCGTAAATAGAAGAGGAGTCGCTTGTATAATAGATCCTCTCTATAGATTAGCGTAGAGGAGCCCCCCGGCCAGCTACTATACAAGAAATAGCTAATCTTTTACTCGTAGCGCGTGAATCGACTCCGGTTTAAATAGTCGGCGAAAACTAGGTTTATAAGTTCGTGAAAAGACACTCTAAGCTTACTACTAGATTCTTAAGACGCTATAATTATAAGCGTGCGAAATATGAAGACCTAGAGATAATTCACGAGTAGTTTAATTGCGTTTAGCGTACGATTATATAATATAGAATCTTACCTAAGGATATCTATAATTTTAATAAAACCGGTTTCGTAATGGGTCTTATTACTACTATAAAGGTAGTAACGAGAGCTAAATACTATAGTCGTCGCTCGCTTTTACAACCTAGAAATCGTGAATAGGTTACTTTAATTGAGTGTACGAACGCCTCGGGTTGGGCTTTGCCGCCGTGCTTAATTTTTAAGGATAAGGTCTTTATATAGTCTTGGTTTGAGGATCCTACTATACCCTACAATTAGCAATTCGAATTAAGCCCAAATGGATGGACATCTAATGAAATTGGGCTTCGCTGGCTTCAAAAGCTCTTTATTCTATCGACAACTACTCGTACGAAGGGTGAATACCGGCTCTTAATCCTTGATAGCTATGGAAGCTATTTAACACCACAATTCGATTAAACTTGTAGTTAAAATAATATTATTCCAATTTGTATGCTACCGCACTCTTCATATCTCTTACAGCCGCTTGATATTGGCTATTTCGCGGTTTTAAAGCGCTCGTACGGTCGCTTAGTTGAAATAAAAATACGGACCGGTGTCAACTATATCGACAAGCTAGAATTTCTCGAGGCTTACCCCCAAGCTCGTTTAGAGGCATTTAAACTAGAGACTATTCAAAATAGTTTCGCAGCAGCTAGTTTAGTCCTATACAACCTAGATCGGGTGCTCTTATAGCTTAATATTAAGCTACGTACGCCGACACCCCCAGTTAGCCGGGGTAGTAATTCAAGCCGCAATTTCTTACTAAAAACACTCTAAACGCTTAAGCAATTACATCGACAAGTAGTATTAGTTAAAAAGCTAATAAAGCAACGGTCGCAAAGCTCTCCAACACCAACTAATACTGCGGTTAATTAGCTTATTAAAGGCTACTAATTAGCGATATATAGCGCTGTTTTACTTGTAAAAGAAAACCAAGATTTACAAGCTACAAACGAGAAGTAAAAGCAAAAGCGTACAAGATCAACTCGGTAGATACCTTACGAAGGTAGTCTATTAGTTTAGGAGGCTCGTGAACTAATTGAGGTGCTAATTCAAGCGCAAATAGCCTATACAACGGTCCCTTCCAATTATAGTACGCGGGCTTCTTAGCTAGCTCAGCAGCCTACACGGCGTCAGCCTAGATATAGCGGATGTCAGATTATAGGCTATAGTATTAGTTGGTGCCTATATAGGCAGTAAATTAAATATAATAGAGCTGGGGTTGAGATAAATTGATTCAAATATAGGAACCTAGCAAGAGGTGATCAGCTCGGTGGTGTGATCAGCTCGGTAGTGGATTACGTTAGCCTATAATATATAAGTTTATAGGAGTCTTACTAATATATACTTATATAAACTATAAACTACACGTTTTATTTAATTAGAATATCTAAAGTTTAGATATTATAATACTATAAATAATAATAGATAGAGAAGCTACTAAGCTATATATAAAAAAGATAGCTAAGATATAGAGCCTAGTATAAGGTAATATCGAAAAAGTATAATTAAATTAAAAAAAAATAAGTAAATATTATAAAAAACCCAACTTTAAAATAAGTAATATAATATATCTATTTTTATAACTATATTGAATTAGTAAACCAAATAAGAAGTTAAATTAAATTATAAGTATAATAATAAATAATATAATATTAGAAACTTTAAAAATAGCCTAGCTTATATCTAGCTATACTATAAGTAATATCTAGAAAAGTCTAGACTACTAGTAATACTATTTAAATAGAAGAGAGCGAATAAAGAAAACTAATATAAAGATAATTATTCTAATAGTAATACGCCTATTTAAAAAACCAAGTAATAGTAAAATTTAAAAAAGCGCTAATTTTAATTAAAAAATAGAAGTTAATTTAAAGAAATTGTATCTTTAAGCGTTTTAGCTAATTTCCTAGAGATAGAAAATTTTTTAGAGAGAAAAGTTATATAATATACCTATTATAATAGATACCTAGCTAAAAGCCTTAATATCTTAGAGCCAATAGAAAGAGCTAGTTAAGTTATATAATCTATAAAAAGGATTATATAATAAGATTCCTATATAGTAGTTTTCTTCCTTTCCTATAGCTAAGATTTTATCTAAATCGCTACCCACGGTTCTAATTCATCTAATAATTTGACCTAGCTTAGGTTCATGACGTTATATTAATAATTTTTACTAGAAGGCTACCAACTAGTGTTAGATAGATTCAATCTAATAAGTTGCCTAAGCTTATTACAAATCCCTATATATTAATATACCTAGTTACCTAGTAGATGATTTTAAAGTATCTTAGCAAAGTTACCTAACTTCCAATTATATATTTTAATAATTAATCCCTTATGGTTAGTAACTCTTTACCTAATCCCAAGGTAGCTAGTATTTGCTGACTTGCCCAGGTGACTTTACTAGGTACCTAATAAGAGTATGACTTGGTAACAAGACCACCTGACTACATCTCAATGGTTATTTTGTATTGGTTGGTCCCCTTCAGTCCACCTTGTATGCAGATTCATGACCAGCAAGCATTTATTATCCCTACACTTGCATCCTCATAAATCAACCCCTCTATTGGTACCGAAGAGCTCGCGTGAGATTTTCAGAGGGCCCCGTTAACCACGAACTTTGCTATCATCCACTCCTTTTCTAACTAAGGTCCTTTCGAGCCAAATCAACCAAATCACCATTCGTTTCCTCGTGGAAAAAGGGCTGTTGAGGACAGCCCCTACTACCGCCAACATTCCTTTAACAACGTATTCACAACGTACTTCGCCGAGTATACCCCTAAGGTCCCTACGCTCACAATCTCAAAGCGCTTCAGCAGAAACTACTCAGGTCTTTGAATCCGCCAGCGAGAAGGGGGGGCGGCGATCTTCCTTCTCGTCTACTCAGTCGGTTGAGTCCGACTTTTCTCTTTGGACTGACACAGGCGATTTAGCTGAGCAGCTTGCTGACATTGAAGATCCTTTGCAAGGCTGCTCTAAGAAGTCTTTTGGCCGTGATTTCCTTAGCCATACAAAAGAGGGGGTTCGGGTGAAGCAGCTGAAGTCTGTACACTATACACGGACGGTCACCGAGGATCACCCGCTTGAAACTGAAAAAGAGTCAATTAGAATCCCTCAGCCCCTGTCTAGACGCGTTCCCCGAATAGAACGCTTCTTAGCTGCCATCATGTCCCCAAATAATAGACAGACTGCCCAAATATATGGCTTTGTTGGGAAACCATTATTGTAAGTGTCACTGTTCATATTCTGATGTTATGTTATGTACCCGTTGACCTAATATCGGTATAGGTACTTCACTAGTGTTTTTGTATCATTAGGTGTCTTTCTCTTCGGCTATGATCAAGGCGTTATGTCTGGAATCATAACGTCAGCTCCCTTCATACCGCACATGAATCTCGAAACTTTCTAACAGGTCAATAGAGGTTGGTATTTCAAGGATTATTTTGATCAACCATCTCGCGCGGCTATTGGCACGGTGGTTGCAATTCTTGAGATCGGCGCACTAGTTTCGTCGTTGCTTGTAGGACGGATTGGCGATTTAATTGGACGCCGCAAAACGATTCTCTATGGCTCCATTGTCTTTTTTATAGGCGGTGCCCTCCAGACATTCGCAACTGGATTGCCTATAATGATGGTTGGCAGGATCATTGCAGGTCTAGGAGTTGGGGCACTCTCGACAATCGTACCTGTTTACCAATCCGAGATATCAGTAAGTGGTTGCAATTATCAGTCCGAGTTTATATTCGTCTTAGGCTTACCTTTTGTGAAGCCTCCACACAACCGGGGGAAATTAGCATGCATTGAATTCACTGGGAATATTTCCGGATATGCTGCTAGTGTTTGGGTTGACTACTTCTGTAGCTTTATTGACGGCAATTATTCATGGCGGCTGCCATTGATGTGCCAGTGTATCATGGGCTTTCTCCTGGGCTTGGGTAGCCTTATCATATGTGAATCCCCTAGGTAAGACTGCACACATCATATTCTTAATTGTTATTGCTTCCAATCAATCTATCATTACATTGGGGTCCTCACGCATTCTAGATGGCTTTTGGATAACGACTATGACGAAGAGGGTATGGTGGTGATCGCCAATCTGTACGGTGAGGGCGACTTGCATAATGACAAGGCGCGACAGGAGTATAGGGAAATTAAGATGAATGTCCTACTCCAGCGGCAAGAAGGGGAGAGGTCCTACTCCGATATGTTCAAACGATACTACAAGCGTGTGCTTATTGCGATGTCGGCGCAAGCATTAGCGCAACTAAACGGAATCAATGTCATTTCATATTACGCCCCACTCGTCTTCGAATCAGCTGGCTGGGCCGGCCGTGATGCCATACTTATGACTGGTATAAATGCAATCACATATCTCGCATCCACAGTCCCTCCATGGTATCTTGTGGATCGCTGGGGACGGCGACCAATCCTACTCTCCGGTGCAGTGGCCATGGTGATTTCACTGTCTCTAATATCATATTTTATATATATTGATATCACGGCAACCCCTACACTCACCGTTATCCTAGTTATGATCTATAATGCCGCTTTCGGTGCATCTTGGGGCCCTATTCCATGGCTTTATCCCCCTGAGATTCTGCCTCTAAGCATTCGTGCTAAAGGTGCCAGTCTCAGCACAGCTTCCAACTGGGCTTTCAATTGGCTTGTTGGGGAAGTTACACCCATTCTTCAGGCTGCTATAAAGTGGCGTCTATATCTTGTTCATGCCTTCTTTTGTGCATGTAGTTTTGTGCTTGGTGAGTACGATTTCACTAACTTTAGAGCAAGTTTCATGCTAAATTTGACTCGGAAAAAGTTTACTTCCTATATCCTGAAACTAGTGGAGTTCGCTTGGAGGATATGGATCTTCTCTTCGGAGACGCCTCAGCCGCCATAACGCCTGCTACCCAGGCAGAGCGTGGTTCCCTCATGGGAGCTGGGTCACCTGTGCCGTCACTTGACATTCGACGGCAGTATGGCCAGCTTGGAGCGGAAAGTACCATTCCGAGCTTAGAAATCGACCCTTCAAATGTAGGTAATGAAGGTATCACCAAATCAGGCCGTTCTCCACCTCGGGAGGATAGTGCTAGCAGAAGCGATGGAATTAGAAGCTGGATATCAAATATGGTCACCCGCCACAAAGGATCGCAGGAGCAAGTACATGACACCCAGTATAAACGTCTCGGGCAGGATGAAGAAGAATCAGAGCAGTAGGTTGTCTAGACTGGTTAGAGTAGAGACTTCTCGCTCTGCTTTCCTTGCTGTTTATACCTCTTTTGTTCGCTCGCGTTTCTTTTTGGATGATTTGCGTACGTATGAGATTACTTGGGTAGAGGACAGTACGGAAGAATAACCTTCTAGGGTGTTGATAGGCTGCTTGAATAGTAATTATCTGAAGTGTAAATAATGACTTCCTAAAAGTATTACACTACCTATATTGTAGATTTTGGTTGTTGGCTATCAAGTTATGTCCAAAAGCATGTTGATGATACATACCCTATTATACCCAGGATTGTATTGGCTCTTCATAACCTCGAATGGAATTAAGAGTTATATATCTCCCTTGGGTCTCTTTGCAGTGACTTGCTCGAACTCCTCGTATCATGAGTCTGAGTTGAAGCCATAATCCATAGCTAGAACAGGGGACAGAGGAAGTATACACATGTATTCTAATGTATCTCGCTATATTTTGCTAGATTAAATAATCAATGCAAACGGCCCTCTCAGGTGTCTCATTCCCCAGAGCAGACTGTTAGAAACGGACCCAATATATCGTAAGAGGGACGAACCACTTTTAAATCAGGTATAATAGCCAACATTTGAAACCAATAGGTCATACAGTTACAGAGGGTAATTGGCTCCACAGTAAAACATATATTCTATGAGAGTAAAATATTATATCCATCCTTCTGAATATATACAACATCTGTCATATTAGCATATTTACGGCGCACAGTTTCAAAGATTACCAAAGCAGCGCTAGTGCTGGGCACCTGTCGAACTGCACTTCGGAAAAAGCCCCGAAACAGCCAGCGTCGCCATCCTCCGGTTCGGTGCGCCCGCTTCTTGCATCGCTTATATGTTTCCTTATAAGCATAATAGTAGTGGCAAAACATTCGCTTCTTCGAAAGGTCAAGACTTGCCTGATGATCAAGATATTCCAACCGGCCAAAGTGCAAGTCCTGTATCATGCTTAGTGGATACTGGATTACCTGCTGGGCAATTGATGCGGTGATTCCCGCTAGCATCAAAAAGCATGGCTCCAAAGCATAATGGGGTCTGATCAGCGGCACCTCGCGGGTAGAAGATTCTGGTATTTTCGGCACATCGGTATAATGACTGCGTAGCGACCCATAGTACCTAACCATGAAGCCATAGAAGGCTTGCGATTTAATATATTCGAAGACGGAAAAAAAGGCGCCATACCCGAGAGAATCGCGCACCAAGGACAAACCCCAGCCTGCAAAAACACCACGAATACCAATCTGTTTGAGTTTTTGTTGCCCATAGTGCCACATACTTTGGTACCGTCCCTCAAGTAGATCATTTACTGTAAGACGTGCCTGCAGAGCATCTAAGGGCGCTGCGACTATCGACTGAATCGTGCCAGCTATAAAACCTGCGGTGAAGGTATCAGAAGGGGGAATAGGAGGATAAATGCGTTTAACCCCTTGCGAGACAGGTTCATTTAACGTGCTAAGAACGTGAAGATACGATGTGTATAGTATAGCTCCAATCCTATCCATAGATATACGTTAGGCAGATTATATCGGTAAGCATAGGCAAGATAAACCCACCCTGCATTTGCTAGAAGCGGTGGTATAACTTGGTTTTGGATAAAACGCCAGCCATGTGCACGTGCAGCATGAATAAGCAGCCCAGGCGTTGTAGTGTGCAATGACCATCTACCGTCTGCCACCCGAGGATTAATAGCTCTCGCAAATGCCTATTATTCTCATAAAAGCGTGTTATTCAGGAGTCCATTAACACCGGGGCCAAAGTAGACTGATTAAGGTACCATATAACTATGAATATATATGTCAGAGAAGGTTTCTCGTAGATTATATATTGAAGGAGTTATAGACACATACTCAACTCGGGTACGGAAGAAAGCCTTTACAGGGGCTCTAAAATACATTGATACAAGCTGCGTACCAAGAGCGCGCACACCAGCAGCAGATGCACCAGTAGCTGCATTATTTCGATGACTTTTCTCCGAAGAGCTTCCCGTATCCATGCGAGGCAGGGGACCTCCAGAATCTAACGAGTTACTCAAGGCAATATTCTTTTCAGACGACATTGTGTGCCAATAACCATAATGTCTAGCAGGAAAAGGAGTAATTCGCAGGCAATAGTAACAATCCGTGTAAAAATGGAGAATAAAAAGGACTAGGGATGAGATAGGTAGCAACAAGGCTACAAGATTAAGAGGTAGGTACTAATTCAGTTTACCTCATTTTTAAAGGTTCAGGCTGTAAAGGGCAATTAAGTCCATCTAGGTATCTACAGTAGGTACCTTAGGTGGCAAAAGATACAACTGCAAACAATACAAACATACCCAAACGGAAAATTATTAGTTAGAGGAATTAGGTAATAAAGTATCCACTAACCTGACGCACCTGACGCGACGTCGCGTTTCTAGCAGCCAGGTACCTTTGAAGGATTGTATAAGGTTATCATTACCTACTGGGCTCCCTACCTTCCTACCTCCTACCTACCTTTCCATCTTTTACCTCACTTAACTGAATACCTATTCTTTGTCTCACCTACATCTTACTCTCCTAACACCAGAGGCATACATTCGTCTTCTGGGTTTTAGGGGGGCCGGGACTTTCCTTGCCCTTTTCAAAAAGGTCCCTTCGTCATTTTCAGAAGGCATTTTTGTATATTCGTCAACGAAGCCCCCCTCTTCTATACAACACGCTAAAGTATCATTGGAATTTCATCACATCATGGCTGAAGAAATTGTGATTGATCAGTCTACGTTTTTCAATCGCCTTTCTAGTTTCTACGCAGCATGGAAAGCAGATAAACGTTCAGGCAATACAACATTTGGTGGAGTAGGATCGATTATTATCCTCATGGGAAAAACAGATGAAGCAAATTCTTTTCAGAAGAATAATGCGATCCATGTATGTTTATGCATCTAACCTTGCGGAATGCTTCTTTTGCCTATTCCTCGGTTCTGACGGATACTCTAGTTCTGGCTTCTTGGCTACGAGTTTCCAGCCACGCTCATGGTTTTCACAACTGAAGCGGTTTATGTGGTGACTACTGCAAAGAAAGGTGAATCCAATATGATATCACAGCTTGAACTCGCCATCTAACAGAGTCTGATTCACAGCAAAACACCTTGAGCCACTAAAGGGTGGAAGGATACCTGTCGAAATACTGGTAACGACCAAAGATCAAGAGCAGAAGATGAAGACATTTGACAAATGCATCGAAGTCATCAAGAATGCCGGGGTAAGTCTGCAACCCCTTGTGATCGTTGGGAGGTTTGCTAGACGAACTGCTAACCTATCCAATTTAAAGAAGCGAGTAGGTGTTCTGCCGAAAGATTCTACCACTGGACCCTTTGCAGATGACTGGAAACGGGCATATGCCAGCTTGGCGGGTAGTGTTGAAGAAGTTGACATCACTCCTGCGCTTTCATCAGCGGCTTTTTCCGTCAAGGATCCTGATGAGTTAGTGAGTTGCAAACAGTTATTGTACTGTTTTGTGGTCCGTAGTTAACGCCCTTCAGGTTTCTATCCGCAATGCGTCAAGGGCATGCAGTGGTCTGATGTCAGAATATTTCGTCGATGAGATGTCTCGCCTACTTGACGAGGAACGACA
Source organism: Aspergillus sclerotialis (assembly GCA_003589665.1). Taxonomy (NCBI): domain Eukaryota; kingdom Fungi; phylum Ascomycota; class Eurotiomycetes; order Eurotiales; family Aspergillaceae; genus Aspergillus; species Aspergillus sclerotialis. Next base: position 14,301 of record MVGC01000342.1, on the reverse strand, counting down.
AATGACCCACAAAGCTCTGGCTTCTAGAATTGACGCTAAAATCGACGATGCAAAGTTCTTTAATAAATTGCCCAAATTGCCAGCGGAGTTTGATGCTCAGCAGATCGATTGGGCTTACGGGCCAGTCATACAGAGCGGAGGAAAGTATGATCTCAAACTCACCGCTACTTCTGACAACAACAACCTCCAGCCGGGTATCATTATTGCTAGTTTTGGTGTCCGGTACAAGACGTACAGTTCGCTGATTGCTCGCACTTACTTGGTAGACCCGAGCAAATCTCAGGAAGCGAATTATTCCTTGCTGCTAGCTGTACGCGAAGCAATCATGCAGGACGTACGCGATGGGACTGTGGCCAAGGATTTGTACAACAAGGCAATTGGGCTCATCAGGGCCAAAAATCCCGACCTTGAAAACAATTTCGTTAAGAATGTTGGTGCGGGAGTTGGGATTGAGCTCCGCGATTCTAATATGTTACTCACTGGGAAGAACGGTATAGTGTTGAAGAGTGGGATGACCCTTTCAATTACCGTTGGGTTTACAGACATTGAAAGTTTAGACGCCGTTGACAAGAAGCACGGTGTTTATTCAATGGTTATCACAGACACTGTCCGTGTTGGCGAGAATGGACCACATGTATTCACCAAAGATGCAGGCGTCGATATGGACTCTGTCTCGTTCTACTTTGGGGACGAGGAGGAGACCCATCACCCTGTAGAAGAGAAGAAAGAAGTGAAGTCGAATGTCACTGCAGGCCGGAATGTAACCAGAACAAAGCTCCGCGCTGAGCGACCAACCCAGGTCAACGAAGGTGCAGAAGCCCGCCGCCGCGAGCACCAGAAAGCGTTGGCCGCGAAGAAAACAAAAGAGGGGCTTGACCGCTTCGCTGGGACTACGGGAGATGATAACGGAATTACCCAGAAAAAATTCAGGCGATTTGAATCATATAAGCGAGATAATCAACTCCCGGCCAGAGTTAAAGACCTCACGGTTTACGTTGATCACAAAGCATCAACAATCATCGTTCCGATTATGGGTCGGCCCGTCCCATTCCATATTAACACCATCAAGAATGCCAGTAAGAGCGATGAAGGGGAGTACGCGTATCTTCGCATAAATTTCCTCTCCCCAGGCCAAGGGGTTGGCAGAAAAGACGACCAGCCTTTTGAAGACTTGTCAGCACATTTTTTACGGAACTTGACACTGAGGTCCAAAAACAATGAACGGTTTGCCCAGGTTGCCCAGGATATCACAGAACTTCGAAAAACAGCGTTGAGGCGAGAGCAGGAGAAAAAAGAGATGGAGGATGTAGTAGAACAAGATAAACTTGTTGAGATCAGAAGTACGTGGTGTCGACCCATCTCACTCTTCACTTTATTAATGCAAGGACAGATCGTCGACCCGTGAGGCTGCCCGATGTTTATCTTCGGCCGCCCCTCGACGGAAAGCGTGTTCCAGGGGAAGTCGAAATACATCAGAATGGCCTTCGTTATCTGTCACCGTTCCGAAATGAGCATGTCGATGTGCTGTTCAGTAATGTCAAGCATCTTTTCTTTCAACCATGTGCTCATGAGCTCATTGTTCTCATCCACGTTCATCTCAAAACACCCATTATGATTGGGAAGCGGAAGACAAGGGATGTGCAGTTTTATCGTGAGGCTACCGAGATGCAGTTTGACGAAACTGGCAACCGTCGGCGGAAGCATCGTTATGGGGACGAGGAAGAGTTCGAGGCCGAACAAGAAGAAAGGCGACGCCGGGCTGCTCTGGATCGAGAATTCAAAGCATTTGCTGAGAAAATCGCGGACGCTGGAAAAGACGAGGGTGTTGATGTCGACATTCCGTTTAGGGAAATTGGCTTTACAGGCGTTCCAAATCGCTCTAACGTTTTGATACAGCCAACAACTGATGCCCTTGTTCAGCTTACAGAGCCACCTTTCCTGGTCGTTACCCTTAGCGAGATCGAAATTGCCCATCTTGAGAGAGTGCAGGTGAGAACTAGGTCCAAGTGGATAGATTTGAACTTCTACTTATATTTTTATAGTTTGGGCTCAAGAATTTCGACCTTGTGTTCGTCTTCAAAGACTTTCACAGGCCCCCTGCCCATGTAAATACGATCCCTGTTGAATCTTTGGAAGGGGTCAAGGATTGGCTGGACTCTGTTGATATTGCTTTCACTGAGGGTCCCCTCAACTTGAATTGGACAACGATCATGAAGACGGTGGTCAGCGATCCATATGGATTTTTCGCTGACGGGGGTTGGTCATTCCTAGCGGCGGAGTCGGATTCCGAGGACGCCTCAGAGGATGACGAGGAATCTGCATTCGAGCTATCTGAATCGGAGCTTGCTGCTGCTGATGAAAGCTCCGAGGAAGAAAGTGAGTTTGATGATGACGCCAGTGCCGAGGCGAGCGAAGATGTCAGTGCAGACGAGGAAAGTGGTGAGGATTGGGATGAGCTAGAGAAGAAAGCCGCAAAGAAGGACCGGGAAAGCGGATTGAATGATGACGAACGTGGGACGAAAAGGAAGCGGTGATACAGCTCATATCATTTGGTCATGCCTTCCTTGTTCATTCTGTATGTAGCGGATAGGTGGCCTATTCCATAAACAAGGTATGAAACCTTGAAGGGTTTTAGGGGTAGTCAGGCAGATAAGGAAACATGGCAGACGGCGCATCTAGGATTTTGAGAGTTACCTCCCTGATTTAGTTGACATGAATGGGTTTCAAGCACCACATGAATGAGGATCAACATGTATAAAAAGTGTTTAGACTGCATTTAACACGATCGTCAATATAATTAATATATCGCGATGGAAATAAGCATACATTACGGCAGGATCAATTAAAGTTGTCTATTTTACTTTACAGCATAGGGCTTGAAGTTATATCGGCGATATTTATTTACAGCAATGCTTATGATAGCAAATTGAATAATGCCAGGCGTGGGCATTAATAGCTGTACGCCTCACCCATATAGTTTTCACAGCTCTAGATTGTACATGATTTATTCGACGATAGGCAGTGAAGAAGTACATGCAGACCATTAAAGAAGGTCTAGGACAAAATATGTCCCTAGGAATTTAACGTGACTTCCGGATAAGAGACTTAATCCCCTCTAACACACACAGAACAGAACAGTGATGAGTTATGCAATCGAAATCAAGCCTTTTATCATACAAGTAGGAACTCCGGCTCGACTCAAAACGCCCATATCCACCCGAGTTTCTTCAGCTTCGTATATAATCATTGGTTTCAAGTATTACAGAGTGTTGCTGCAAGAAAATAGCAACCATGAAAGAGAAAACAGAACGAGACGGACCCATCTCACCCACCCCGGGAAACGAAAAGAATCAAAATCGAAAGACCAATAGTAACAGCGAAATCGACAAGGAGAAGAGGCGGATCAAGAAGCATGTGATCCAAACCTGTCATCCCTTCCAGTCGCCACAGCTGTACTTTGAGGCTCAGTGTTCCAGGTTAAGTATGTATGGTCACCGAGTTTCCTGGATAATATAAGTATCCACCTCGAAAAACAATATGGGTCGAAGAAGAAGGAGCCATACCTTGGTCTCACCAAGTGAGCTATGGCAAAAAGTGTCCCAAGAAGAACGCAAATGCCCCCAACAACGACATATGCAATTCCCATGAAAGGATTCTTACCGCCGACCACGCTTCGTGTAGAAATTAGGATGGATTTGGTACCGCCATACTCAGTGACTGGAAAACCTGGGCTTGGTTCAGTTCATGCCTGAAAGATGCAATCAACTAGACTCACGATCTTCAATATCCAATTGATAACTCCCTGCCGGCATTTGTGCAGTATCGTTTCTTCTAGAGAGCTTGCTGAAAGCCGGTAGTCCAGCGGTCCTCATCCAAACCATAAATTCCTCATTGTCGTTAAGCTGGGGCATGTTTTGCTCGGTATAGCCATGGGGATAACGATCATGCCAGTTTGGCGGTGGAACCACTTCTGATGGCTTATATTTCGTATTTTTAATAAGTTCTTTATCACTCTGCCAGGCGATGCCTTTATTTGTCATGTAGTATACTTCATGATTCACTTGCACAGGGCTGTGAATTGTATCGTTGAACATTGAGTTGGCAATCAAGCCACAAGGGTAGTAAGGCTTGCCATCTGGGTCAAGTGTGAGGGGATCACAAGGGCTCCCTTTGATAGTCTCGGCCTTAACTGCTTCTCCTTTAAGTTGTTGCAGATTTAGCGACGAGACGTATCTTCGATGGTTCTGGTAGAAATTGGTCAGGCGATAATACATGAATACTGGTGGCCCAATGCTATCTGGAATCTCAAATATAAGTGAGCAAATAGTAGTGTTGTCTTTAATTGAGCGCTGCCAGGTTGGGCGTGACATCTGCTTGGAAGACTTGAACGACGATTTAACGTTTTCCGAAATATCCTGTGTTGAGCCTATCGGAGCTTCTGCAGCGCATTTTGAATAGTCTATCGTTATTTCCTCCACCTTTAAATGGCACAATGTGATGTTAGAACCAGCACCGATCGACCATTAGTCTGGGAGGCCGGGTAAATAGGATGAATACCTCAGAACTTGCCCATATCAAAAGACCACCGATAGGAGCAAATATAATTCCAACGATAAAAAATAGAGGCAAGACACTCTTCGGGGTGAGAATTGGCCTAGTGGTTTATTGTCAGGATAGGTAGTATAGGTGGGCAAGGCGAGAATGGAGGGCTTACTGCCATGCCTTCAGGCGCTGCTGCCGGAAAGCCGTATCTGCAGTGGGAAATTTCCAACCCTGGTCAGCATTGGTACAATAAATAAGGAAATAAATAACAAGCCACGCAAATTAATATCGATGGGCGGTCTCACTCGCTGGCCGTCTGTTCTTGGGCTTCTTATCGTTCTCTCCTTCCCTCCTCGCCTCCTGGTCATCGAAAGACTCAGCACGGGTCACCTCCGTTTGGGACATTGTCGCACTAGGGATTCCCCTTCACGGGATAAACAAAAAAAAAAAAAAAAAAGAGATTATGGGAAGAAAAAGCGATAGGAATATATGATGTCGATAGACGAAGATTGAAATAAGCTCTGTTAAGCTCTGGGGATAGTCAAGTTAGGAGGGTATTAGTAGGGAGTTCCAAAGTAAGTGTGGGGCGAAGAAGGGCGAAGAAATGGCTCGGAGTGGACATAATCATATTTTAGGCAGATGGGTCAATCATTTCCAATTGGTTTCTTACGTAATTGCAACCATTGGCCTTCCAGAAAGCCTACGTATCTTACCTTAATTAGTCTTTGTTCCTTGCCTTTCGCGCACCAGGTGGGCATACACATAGGTAGGTGAAATTTATGACTCTAGGCACAATAGGTAGATTGATACCAAGGGGAAATATCAAACTGTACTATGAATGTATGCACTTTCAAAGGACTAGACTAGCTATATTCAATAACCCATGTTCACCCCTTGTTCAATGAGAGTGGATACTAACCCAAGAACAAGTAGAAGCATACCAACCATGTAAAACATTCATTTCCTTATAATCATTGCGCCAAACTCCAAACGTTCATGTAACATGAATCATTCCAGCCATTCGTTGTAGTCAGACGTAAAACACCGATGTGTTATGCGGAATTAGAGACCCAGCATCGTCGCTATGTTAAACCAAATGGACAGAAAACTATCCAAGAAAAGAATGGAGACGGAGACAAAAGAAGATCAATAATAATAACTCACAATCATGGAAGTGCCTAACGAAGAGAACAGCAGAGGTAGAAGGGAAGAAGGGAAATGACCAGGAAGCATACACAATACCTCAAGATGTGATACCCCCCAAGTTGTATCACACCTGATACTGGTAGAAATGCTCGGGTTTGAACCACCCAACACGGTCATATGCAGTCCAGAGCTTACTGGCCTTGTTGACATCGATTTTGCAGGCTTGTTGTGCATCGGTCTTCCGAAATTCTTTACCCACATTCAACGCCCTCAAACGCGCCTCGAAGATCCGACGCTTGCTGCACAGATACGTTGCGCACGAGAGCCGTAATGTAGCAGCGAGGTTAAGTTCTGCCGGGCTGAGGAGGTGTCGGTCTGGATCGCTGCTCAAGTCCAACATCTGGCCTTTCCAGTCGGCTTTCAGCGCCTTCGCATTGCCACCAAGCGTGTCCAGTGGTGGAGAGTAGTCCTCGAGCGAATTGTAATCTGTGTCATCCCGGTTGGTACCTAGAGCCCGTGACGTCTTGCTCACAGATGATGGAGGTAAGTCAAAGGAGTCCAATGTCTTTTGCTTCGGAGTGGATCTTGGCGTGCGCTTGACTCTGCCAATTCGCTGCATCCTTGGCTGAGAAGTCGTCGACCCTTTGGCAGGCCCCGGTGCTATCTTCTTCAATTTCACATCCGAAGCTTTAGCATGGTGGCGATTCATCATTGCGAGCTGGCGCTCTAACGTCTCTCGTTCTTCCTTGGCCCAAGCGACAGGGTTACGGTTATACTGAGCAGAAACAACAGGTATACACGAAAGAGCCAGGAGGTACTCGTCCCGCGTCGGTTTATTCAATTTGTTCTCAAACCTTGCCATGTGAGAATTGATGTGTTGCTCAACTAACGCCTCTGCTGTAGGCTGAAGCATGGGCCCGAATAGCGGTTCATCGGTGGCAACGCCGGTAACAGAGTCATGGCGAGGAAACAGAACAGGATCTCTGTTGGAACTGATCACATCATTTTCGATCTGTTCAGAAGCATTCGATCTTCTCTTCTTATTGCCTGCATAGGGGGTTACTGGTGGCGATGGCAGATCCATTTCTGACTGAGTTCGTTTCCGATCTGCGGAAATAGGAGGAAGTTTTATACTCTGATTGAAAGGGGAATCCTGGGAAGCTGCCAGAGGCGTAATTGCAGGGTTAAAGCTTTCAAAAGGTTTAGTCTCTGGGGGGGACATAAGGCTAGAAACTGATGGTAAATGATTCATGTTGGATTTGTGATGTTCACCTAATTGCAAGGCAGCAGGTAATGAGGTCATTTGGTAGTTCACCGACTGAGTTAGGCACAAGACAGTGTGATATGGATTTGGGAAAAGATACAGATGACCGGGTCACGGTTAGAGAGGCACACGGTTAATATAGGACTAGAAAGGCAACAAATGACGAAGGCTGATGAGATTGTGTTTATGGAACTGAATGGAAATGGGCCACGTGAAAGTGATTTGTCAGGGTCTATTCCCTTTGTCTTTGGTGGCGACCAGTAAGTGAATCATAGTTGACCACCACTAGTTAGGTAGGTAGGCAGACAGGGTAGCGTAAAGTAGGTAGGGGCTCAATAGAAAGGAAGGAAACAAGTAGATTTAGCTTAGGTAAGATTGATAGAATAATTGAATAATTGAATGATTGAACTGAATTAAATCGAATCTGATGCATATACCCTGCTTTACCTTATTTAGAGGTGGTTAGATATAGAAATAGATGACCCCTGGTAGTGCAGAATCTGGGATCAGGCGGCAACATCGATGAGTCAATGCAGAAGGGAAGGGAAAAGAGGGGCCTGTCAGATGCGGGGTGGCGTGCAAGTATGTGGAGCATGCTTTATTATTATTATTAGTAATGAGACATAATCCTAGAACATTATTACTAATATTACACGTGATATTTTAATATCTGGAGTACACCTACACAGTATGGTAAATTACCCATCATCCATCCACTAGGAGGACCCCTTGGTATTGGAAAGCTGCCCTCTCTTTTTCTTCTTTTCTTTTTACTTGCTTCACACTTCCCATTTTACCTAGCTACTTAATTTCCCTTTAAACTCGCTTTCTAGTTTTCTTTCCGTCTTTGTTGTTTTGTCTTTCTTTGTCACTTCGACTGAATTGGCTTCTCTTCTACCACAGGAGCTCTTCTGTCATTCCACCTTTTCTTAGCATTCATTTTCCTACTCCTAGAAATGACTGTTCCCTCCCCCGAATACTGAATTCTCACCCAAGAATTATCAATTGATTCATTTATTGCTATACCTTGACAGACATTATTTCGTTCACTGTTCAAGGTTTCGGTTGGACTATCTCTTGCACCGCAGACTTGTTTGCCTCCACTGATAAAAGGAGGACGAAGAGGATACTTGTTGAACTACTACCATGGCGGAGCTAGACACTGCATCTACTACAGGCGCCAAGTATTCTGCCAATATTCGGCGCAGAAATGTCCAAAATGCAGAAACGACAAACACGGTGGCTACCCAATATACAAAAGATGGCGATGAAAAGAAAATGAAGGCTGAGGTATGATAAGTTTCCTTCCTGCTTCTCTTAATATAACTATACCCAAGGAGGCTAATTGTGCTTTATTCCAGGCCAATTCCTTTTGGACCGAGTTAGCCGCTTGGGAGCCAGTCATCGCCCCGATCGTTCTGACGGTTGTCTCCGTTTTTACCAGGATGTATCGTATTGGCCGCTCAAACATAGTGACGTGGGATGAAGCCCAGTAAGACTATCTTGCCCTTGCGCCAATTATATCCTTGTTTGTACGGCACCATCTTACAATCTTCTCAGCTTTGGAAAGTTCGGTTCTCATTACTTGAAGCGCGAGTTCTACTTCGATGTCCACCCACCGCTAGGAAAAATGTTGGTTGGATTATCAGGTTATCTCGCTGGCTACAATGGGTCCTTCGAGTTTAAGTCGGGCGAGAAATATCCAGAAGACGTTAACTATACCTTCATGCGAGTGTTCAATGCGGCTTTTGGTGCTGTGTGTGTTCCTCTTGCATACTACACTGCTCGTGAATTGAAATTCCGCAGGGCTACTGTCTGGCTGATTAGTATCATGGTACTGTTTGAAAATTCCTACGCGACTATCTCTCGATTTATCCTACTTGACTCTATGTTGCTTTGCTTCACCCTCACCACGACGATGTGTTGGGCAAAATTTCACCGGTTACAACATGCGAGCTTCTCCCTGGAATGGTTTTTGTGGCTTTTTTTGACCGGACTCAGTATTGGTTGCGTCTGCAGTGTGAAATGGGTCGGACTCTTTTGCACCGCAATTGTAGGGCTCTACACAGTTGAGGACCTATGGAATAAATTTGGTGACGTCAAAATGCCAGAGGTTGGTGATAAGACCTGAACTAAAGCTGTTCTAATTAGACTGACGCCTTTGCAGACTGTTCTGGCTAAGCATCTGATGGCGCGTGTGTTGGGATTGATAATTGTCCCGGCCTTGGTTTATATTTTTTCCTTCTACGTGCACTTCCTGATATTAGAGAATAGTGGCCCTGGCGATGCACAGATGAGCTCCCTGTTTCAAGCCAACTTGAAAGGTACAGAGGTTGGAAAAGACAGCCCTCTTGAGATAGCGCTTGGCTCGAGGGTCACGCTGAAGAACATGGGCTATGGTGGTGGGCTCCTGCATTCTCATATTCAAACATATCCCGAAGGTTCCACTCAACAACAAGTCACTTGTTACCACCATAAGGACGCAAACAATGACTGGTTTATCTACCCGAACCGCCACGAACCCGAATTTGACCCGGAAGCTCCCTTGAAATTTGTTGGTCACGGTGATGTTATTCGTCTTATCCATGGGCAAACGGGGCGAAACCTTCATTCTCATGCCATTCCTGCGCCAATTACAAAATCCCAGCATGAAGTGTCCTGCTATGGTAACCTCACCATTGGAGATGATAAAGACCATTGGATGGTTGAGGTGATTGATGATGCTGCATCGAAAGATAATAGCAAGATTAGAACCCTCACTACCGCATTCCGCCTTCGGCATCCAGTCCTGGGCTGCTACCTGCGCGCTGGAAATGTGAACCTACCCCAGTGGGGTTTCAAACAGATTGAAACGACCTGTGTTAAGGAAAATCGGCCTAGAGATGTCTATACACACTGGAACGTTGAGTCCCACACCAATGAGCGACGTGAGTTTTTATTCTTCTTGGTATTTTATTCCCGCCTTGACTGACGTTGAATCATCAGTTCCACCGGGTGATCCAGGGTCTTATAAATCTCCCTTTTTCAAAGATTTTGTCCACCTTAACGTCGCCATGATGACGTCGAATAATGCTCTTGTTCCCGATTCGGATAAGCAGGACGACCTGGCGTCAAAGTTTTGGCAGTGGCCGATACTTAATGTTGGCCTCCGCATGTGCTCGTGGGATGACAATACTATAAAGTATTACCTTCTTGGAAACCCTTTCGTCTACTGGGGTAGTACAGCTAGCCTCGGCATCTTCTGGCTCTTGATCGCTTGGTACACCGTGCGTTGGCAGCGAGGCTACGCAGAGCTTAGTGAAGTGGACATCAATCATATTCACTATTCGGGGCTGTATCCTGCTATCGGTTGGCTTTTACATTATCTCCCGTTTGTCGCGATGGCTCGAGTGACTTATGTTCACCATTACTACCCGGCTCTATACTATGCGATCCTTACTTTCGGCTTCTGCGTGGACTGGTTCACCCGGAAAATGAACGCAAAAGCCCTCTCGGTGCTTTATTTCGTGCTGTACCTGATCATCTTTGGGATGTTCATGTACTTTAGGGTTATTGTGTTTGGGATTGAAGGCCCTAGCCAACAGTGGTCACATTTGAATTGGCTAAAGGGTTGGAGGATCGCAAACTAATGACTTATTTTCCCCTTGAGTCTTCTCCTAGCTTCCCATTGCAAACTGGCGGTTTTCATACACTTCAGCTTTTTCAGTTTTCCCAGCTTGTGATTTATTGTGCTAATTTTGTGCTCGAGTCAGCCAGAAAATCATCACCGTTAATGGATTTAGAATAGATCTTGCGGGTTGAGCATTGTATCTATAAGCGAGATGCTGAGTGTATTTCTATCCTATGTAGCCATTTAACCATTTGTTTTTGGAAGAGATGCTCTCAGTGGTCAGCGAGGACAAAAATGGCGAAATTACACGTACGGAAAGTCTTAATTTATACGCCCAGCTGTAGCCTCTGAGAAATCGCTACTGTGATGTGATTTGCTTACTCGAAAATACTAGCTAGTTACTGGACACCTAGGATTGATCAGTCTCATCTCTGACGATAGACACAGCCAGGCTCTTCTTAACGGTTACACACCTAACAGCAACCACCAGCGAACCCATTTCCACCTTCATGCACTTTGCCATTCAAGCCGAGAGCAACTGTCTTGGTTGCCTCGGATCTTGCACTATCAGCGGCCCTGAATTTCTTGACGCCGCTTCGGCGGTCACCTAGGTCGTATTTACCAGCTTCAATGTTGCGATAGATCCTTTCAGCAACCTCTAGAAATGCATGTTCAACACCTTCGCCTGACTTGGCGCTAGTCTCCACATAGTGAACAACGTTGTTCATCTGGCACCATTCTTCCGCTTCCTGCTTGCTAACCCGGCCATGCTTCAATTCAGAGCCATCTCCGGCAAGATCACTCTTGTTACCAACCAAGACAATAACAATTCCGTCTTCTGCGATTTGTCGCAAGTCTTGAAGCCACTGTGTACATGATCTAAACGTAGAAGGCCGTGTAATATCAAAAACAAGCAAGGCGCCAGAGGCACCACGGAAATACGAGCGTGTAATAGACTTGTAGGTTTCCTGCCCAGCGGTATCCCAGAGTGATAATTTCATTCGTTTCTGGCGATGAGATTCCTGTGACTTTTTGGGAGGATTGGGCAGGCCAGAAGCAGTCTGGTCCCCACCCAAGCCTGTAGTCAAAGATGTAGAAGTTGACAATTTTTGAGACGGAGACTCGTTAATGTGATTGCCAAATTTTAACTGGAAATCATTCGACGCAGGAGGTCCAACTGGTAAAATACGTGAACCATACTCAACACCAATTGTAACATGATGCGCGGAGGAAAAGCGAGCTTCGCAAAGTCGGATAACCAACTATCTTAATGAGTGGACATCAGTGTCCTCGTAAATTCAATATGCTGAAAGTGTTGTAGGGTACAGTAGAGGGCATACTAACACTCGACTTGCCGGTACCAGAATCACCAATACAAACAAGCTTAGCAATATAATCCCATGGTAATGACATGGGTACAATGAATCATGAATCAAGGTAATTATTTTGCTTTGTTAGGTAGAGAAGCTGATAATTTACAAGCTGTTAGGGAGAATACCTCCGATTTAGGTAATTGTTGGATAAGGTAGAGTGATGGATGGAAGATAAGGTAACTAAGTTAACTAACGTATCTCACAAGCGAGTGGGCCACACAAGCGAGCGGGCCACCGCCTACCAATTCCTGCCCGTATGCTAAATATAAGAGCCTTTATCAACAAAACAATTGTATTTTTATATTAAAACTAATTAGGAACTCGATTAGGACATTGTAATCGCCTATGTCCTAGATTATGACAATCACTACAGCGCGGGGGCGCTCGTACACGTGGTTCAACTGCCGAAAGCCCTGGATCTATAGGTATAGTATTCTGAGCTTCATAGACCTCATTCTCGCGCTGAAATTGCTCTAAACCTTCCTAAATAGTTAAGCCATCTGTAATAGCTAGCTGCCTAGTAGAGCGCTTCCGCTTTTAAAGCTGCTTCTTATTAGAAGCGCGTAAATCGCGTATTTCTTTATATATAAGAATAAGCTCATTAAAATACAATTTATAACCTTTAATAAGCTTGTCTAATCGCGTTTCTAGCGAAGATGAAGGGCTCTGCGTACGCGCCCTAAGTAGTTTCTTCACTGTAGATGCCTGCTTTTCCAGCTGCCTAGCAGTATAGGGCGTTCTAGACGCTGAATTAGTTGAGAGACTAGGTGGTGGTGTAGGGGTCTTTAGTTGAATATTTAACTGACTGAGCACCCTATCTAGATCAAGTGGAACTAGGCCAGCGCCTGCAAAGCTATTCTAAATAGTTTCTGCTTTAAAAGCGCTTTTGCGAGCTTCAGGAAAGGCCTCTAAAAAGTCAAATTTATCAATATAGTTGATTCCTAAGCGCATTTGCGTTTCTACTAAGCTCCCGTACGCGCGCTTTAGAGGCGAAAAACAGCCTATATCTAAAGGCTATAGAAGATATAATAAATGTGTAGGCATATAGATAGGAATAATATTATTCTTACTGCATATTTAGTCGAACTAAGGCGTAAGATAGCTACTATAGCTATCTAGAATAAGTAGACGGTATTTCCTAGTCGTACGACTAGTAGTAGTAGGAATAAAGTATTTTTAAAGCTAGCGAAGTCCGATTTTATTAGTAGTCCAACTATTAGGACTAATTTCAATTCTCTAGTCGCGTGGTAGCTTCGGATCTTGATACCAACCCTCTATATAGACCTTCCCTTTAAAGATAATATATAGAGGAAGCGCCTATCTAGTAGAGTTAATACATTCGATAGAAGTAACCTATTCTCGATTACCTAGCTATACAAGAGGTGTCTTCCTATAGTAATTAGCTCTAGTAACTACTCGAGTAGTAGCTACTAGGCCTATAGCGAAGCTAGTTTTATCGAAATTATAGATATCTTCTTGTACGATTCTATATTGTATTATAGTAATTTGTATATAATTAAACCACTCCTTTATAGCTTTAGGATCTTCGTATTTAGCGCGTCGATAATTATACCGTCGAGAATAGTAGGTTTTTACTTTATTATATCGTTTAATAAAGTTAGAGACCTAGTTCTCTCCGACTAATTGAATAGGTGTAGTACCGCGCTTAGCAAGAAGAATATTAGCTATTTCTCGTATATAAGATAGTTAGAGAGGCGCTCTACGTTGTATTAGCGAAAGAATCTATTGTATAAGTAATTCCTCTTTATTTTAAGTTATTTTATAGTTGTTAGCGCGTGTCTCTAAACGTGAAGTATAACTATTAAGTCGTCGCTAGAGAGTTGTACGAGGAATATTGTAGACACGTACCGCTTCACGAATATTATAAATTTTCTAGTTTTCTAAAGTAGAAATAGCAAGTAGGAGTCTTGCCTCCTGTTTAGCTAAATTTCTTGAATTTTGACGCGCTTTTGGAGGCATGGTTGGTGGTTGAATTTAGTAAGGTAATAAAACGCGTAGAATTATAATAAGGTGGCCCGCTCGCTTATGTAGCCCACTCGCTTGTGAGATACGTTAGTTAACTAACGTATCCAGTAAGCGAGTGGCCACTGTAACCAAGCGGCCACCTCACGCGTTTTTGGCCGCGGCCAAAAACCTTGCTTAGTTCAACCACTAACCATACCTCCAAAAGTGCGTCAAAATTCAGGAAATCTAGCTAAGCAAGAGAGAAGGATCCTACTTGCTATATCTGCTTTAAAAGAGTAAAAAATCTATAATATTGCCGAAGCAGCACGCGTTTATAATGTTCCACGTACAACGCTTCGAAGACGACTAAATAGCTATACCTTTCGAGTAGAAACACGCGC
>MVGC01000341.1:0-27107 GCA_003589665.1 Aspergillus sclerotialis | reverse complement strand
GACAAAGGCTTGCTGTATGTTCCCTGATATGGAGGCCGAACATCCTCACCGAATTTTAAGGACTTCATCGGTATCTTCCGTAGCAATTTTTGTAAATTCCCAAAGCACTCACTCTATTCTGAAAAACTGGCCCGGCATAAACAAACCATCTTTCAAGCAAGAAAAGGAGAATACCTAATTCATAGAGCATTCATTTCCATTCATTCATCAATCACCAACCAATTAACCTAATCAACTAATTCGATGCCATGCAAATTACATACACCATGCCATGGATGCATGAGAAGCCGAAAATGGGTATTATAGAGAAAGAAACCAAAGCCGAGCTCATACGTATCGTAGCATAATTCAGCAGACAACATGCCGCTAACCAAACCGACCAGCAAGAGAAAAATATACCACACCCTGTGGCACAAATATCACAAAACCTTCGTCTTCATCCACTCACTAGTCCCAACACCCAAATTGAGCCCATTCATAGCCCACCACCTCCTTACTCGTCCTTCAGCACCGGAGACAGCGTCCTCAAGAGCTTCTTCAATGTCGCATGTTTTGAACTCAACGCGTAAACCGCTTCTTCTCCACCATTCGAGGACGTTATCGTGTCCGTTTTTAGTCGGGCCGACAAGAACCTGGCTGTCGAATATCATCTTCGGCCCTTTAAGCTGATGCCAGAATTCAAGGACGTGGACGTGCCCGTGGGTGCTTGCTATCCTGGCTACCGATTCGGCGTGGCTATATGGGATTCCTGAAGCGTCCCACCAGGCTAGGGAGGCGGTTCGGCCGGATTGTGCGGCTAGAAGGACGGACTTGCCGACTTTGAGCGGGAGAGGAGAGGAAGGAGGCGCGGAAGCTGAGGCGTTTTTCCACCACTCTAGTACGGAAACTCGGCCTTCTGCGCTTGCGGATTCGAGGGCGCGTTCTGTGTACCGCATTTCCATTCCTGAAGTACGCCACCATTCTAGTACGGATGTGAAACCAGCCCTTGACGCGCCATCGACTGCATCGGCTATGTATTCTTTTGTCGGGAGGGCAGGGGCATCACGCCACCAGGTTAGGATCTTCGGGTTGCCGTAGATTGCTGACGCGCGGTATGGGAGTTTAGTTAGTCTGGAAGTGGTCCAGAGAAGATCGAGGTGGTTTTCAGTTAGGTAAGAGAGGATATCTGTTCGGGAGAATTTCATTATAA
Source organism: Aspergillus sclerotialis (assembly GCA_003589665.1). Classification (NCBI taxonomy): domain Eukaryota; kingdom Fungi; phylum Ascomycota; class Eurotiomycetes; order Eurotiales; family Aspergillaceae; genus Aspergillus; species Aspergillus sclerotialis. The sequence continues at coordinate 25,918 of MVGC01000341.1, read as the reverse complement.
GGTGACAGGCGAGATCGGAGAGGGGTTTCCAGCGCGGTAATGCGTCAATTCGTTTTTTGATTGCGGCAAACGAGCCACGAAGGATGGTGTATTCGAGGGAGGCGGGTGCGGACATTTTCAGGAGGTGGCATTGCCATTCTTTTGGAACGGTGAGGTTCGTGGGGATACCAACCGCTTTGGCAATTTCCCAGTCTCTTATGTGGTCTTCGAAGATGTTGAGCCAGAGTTCCAGGGGTAGTGATCTGGCTTCGGTTGCTTTTGAGAGGTATTGTCGGTGTAATAAGTTTTGAGAAATGGACTTCCCCGCCGTTTCTTTTGTGGGAGCATCTGTTTTGTATGTACTCCCTGGCGGTTGACTGGAGTCTTTTGTAGTTCCCACTGTGTCCTGGGTAAAAGATAGCCCAAGAGTTTGGTAAATGGTATCGTGAAGCTCCATCAACCCACCCCACGGTAACTGAGCCAATTCTTCAGGGCCACTGGATTTAAATAGAACCGGCCTAACAATACTAATCCAAGGCCAAAACTTCTCAATCTCCTTCAGCTGGCGACTATTCAACGGATGATCCCACTCTGAAATGGTCATTCCAGGTATAAGAACCACTGGTTTCGTCGATATCCACCCCCGAAGAAGGCCCAACGTCAAGGTGTTCGTCATTCCAGAGAGCATAGCCCCTAAAGTTCCAGCATCTATCGGCGCAACCAACAACATATCAGCCCACTCGCAGAGCTCCGCCGTTTTGGCCTTCAACCATTTCCGAGCTCCTGTTTTCTTCTCGAAGGTCTGACTATCCACCGTATCCATATAATGCGGGACTTTGTTCGCACCAGAAAGAAGAGCAGACGGTTCGTCGGTTATCAGTCGAAGCTCGACATCGGGGTTCTGAACTAAGGAGGGGAGGACATTGTCGACGAAGGAGCTTTCCGTTGATAGAAGAAGGCGTTTTCGACGGCAATTTGGAAAAGGTTGTCGTTCTAGCTCTTCAGCTGGATATTGGTAGCCATCTTTATTCCCAACTTCACTTTCACCATCTTCACTGACTTCCATTTCGGTCGACTCGGCACTCTTCAAAAGGGCGTTTCTGGGTTCGGGGAGTGGAGTAGACGATCGAAAACCCACTGCCATATCAAATTATAGAACCAAGGTGTATATGAGAGAGTAATAGGAGCTGAGATTCGGTGCAAAAAGCGATCTCAGATTTTGTGCAACGAAACGGGGAACACAGAAGCTAACTCGATTGACACAGTGTAGCCGATAATAAGCGACGAGGCGGATGACAAACGCAATATACAATTGGCGTAGTTATTGACAGAAGACTGAAGATACGACTCAGGTCACCTCAATTGCAACCCGATGGCCTTTGTTCGTTCGGAAGAGCGTATACGAGCCATGTAAATGAGTGGAACTACCCAGGAGCTGTAACTGGCCAGCAGTCTACCCAACCCGGCTAAACAAATCAGAAAGTATCATGAAATGGAAATCGTATGATGCGGTGTAAGGGCGGTGAGTTGATGAAGGTAGGAATGAAGAGAATGAAGGTGTGGATTTGGTGTTGCACTGGATTTGTCGTTCAACTCCGCTTGACCCGGCCACCGCCACGTTTTCTGTACATCGCCACCAATTGGTCCAAGCAGGTTTGAATGCTCTAGATTTCTTGTATATACCTATCTTCTCTTCTATATAATGCTGGGAATATGTACTTCTTATATACTGTATCTATGAATTTACCGATCCCTCCGGGCCAAGTTCGTATGTAGTTTGTGTTCTCGCATTCCCAAACTAACCAATGCGCCCAATGTACTGAGGCCCAGAAGGGTCAAGAACACTGCGCGCAGTGAGTCCACGTATGCTGCCAACACACCAGGTTTCCAGTCTCCCGGAAGCTTGCCAATCTCGTCGAGACTGTCCCGAATTCGCGAGATAAGATCCGCTGCGTTTTTGCGATCGCCAAATCGAGACCAGAGTCCGAATTTCAGGATATTCTGGAAGACGGCAGATGCGATCGTAATACCGATTGTACTTCCAGTGCTACGGAAAGCGTACGAGGCAGATGTAACGACGGCGTGGTATTCGTGGTCAACGGCGGATATGAGCGCTACCAGAGTGATGGTAAGCATGCTGCCATATGCAGCACCTAGCAAGAAGAAGTAGAGGAATGGTGGCCATGCCGGCGTAGACAGATTCAATGTGCAGATAAACGCGACGGAAACCGCCTGTGCGGTCATCGACAGGTAATTGTAGACCTTGTAACGACCTGTCGCACGCATGAGAATCCCGGATCCCAGAGATCCGATGGATGTCCCAACCGCCTGTGGAATCAATCTCACGCCCGCAGCGGTAGCTGAGAACCCCTGAACTTGGAAGAAGAGGGGGAGGTAGAAAAGAAGTCCAAATACCGCCATGGTGCTGAACCAATTAGTAAGACAGGCCGAAAATACCGTCCTGTTGAGCAGTAGTCGCACGGGTATAACCGGTTTCACAGCAACATTGGCTTCGATATAGATAAAAACACCCAGCGACACCACAGACAGAGGCAGCGAAGTAAGAACCAGGGGATGCGTCCAAGGGACCTGGTTCCCACCCGCATTAAGACCAAGTAAAAGCAAAACAAGCGTCGAGACAAGCGTGATAGCTCCGAGGAAATCAACCTGTTTAAGCTTAGCCTCGCCCTCCTCTTTCGGCGGCACCTTCACTTTCCAAGCAACCAGGAAACAAGACACTACAAGGAAAGGAACCTGGATCAAAAAGGCCCATCTCCATCCAAAGCTGTCATTAACCAGCCCACCGAATACCCCGCCCAGTCCGCTGCCAGCTCCATAGCAAATATTGCCGATTCCCTGCCAGACTCCACGTTTCCGAAGAGGCACCAGATCTGATGTAACGAACGTCGAAATCGCAGTCAGACCTCCTCCTCCTATCCCAGAGACAATTCGACCCGCTATCATTGCCCATTCACTCTGCGCAAGACCGCATATGACATTTCCCATTGCGAAGAACACGTTCGAAAAAATTAAGCCGGCCCGTCGAGAGTAAATGTCGGTCAATCGGCCACTCAGCGGTTGGCAAGCGGCATTTGAGATGAGGTACGATGTCGCAAGCCATGATAGCAAGGAAAATGAATTGAACGAGGAGGAAATGGGAGCTGAGAGAGTAGCGACGATTGTTGAATCTGGAATAATCGTCGAGTCAGTTTCTTAGGGGATTTGCGGACCAAAGCAAAGCACATACCTAAAGCGGCCAAAAATACACCAAGCCAGATACTACTCATAATTACGAGTAATTCCTTCATAGTGGCTTCTTTGGGAACCTCTCCATGTTCTGAAGTCTCCTCGGGATACCCCGTTGCATGCTGAGCACCATCCCCTAGAAGAGGGGTTTGTTCTGTTGCTGGGGCTGTAGCAGCCTCATTAACTGCTGTAGACTCGTTCGATGCCATCTTGTCTCTGGTTTGAGCACTGGCTAACTACCATTGAAGGTGTTGACGAGTGTTCAATCGAGAGAGAAGACGGCGCGGGGGTTGCCAGGCTTAAGATGCGGAGACAGAAAGAAAACAGTGGGGGTAAAAGAGGAGTATTTTCATTTCACACCCCCACTGTTTACAACATTAGTAAGGATCACCACGATAATCCTCAATATAGATAGAGTAGACGACCAATTATTATACTCAATGCTTGTTTTAATTTATTCTTATTACATGTTAATTGGTGTCTACTTCTTTTCCCCGTTAACTAGGAGTGTTCGTGGGTTCAACATATAAATAGGACATGCTAAAGCAAGTGTAATCAAGACATATAGGTACCACGTATGGAGGACGAAAGCAAGAAGAATATAGAGAATGCGAGGTATAGAAACTGGATGTCTTATAAGGTCAAAGTCCCAGGTATCTCTCAAAAAAATCAACAAACGCCTCACAAGACTATAAAGGTCTTAAGAATTGCCTAACGGCTGCGAAAGGCAATGGTGTATTTCCTGGTCGGATACCCGGTTGATATTAGCCCCCTGTTGAAGGATGTCAACGACTGTGTCACTGTTTCACTGCGGCTGAAGCTTCAGAACGAAATGGTGTTATCCTGTGCTTGTAATTGTCTTTTATATTTACCATAGGACGGCTTCCAACACCTACTAATCCTCGGACACGGCCCGATAAAGATATTCTACTTCCATGAATCTCTCACAGTTAACGAAGCCCTAGGCCTAAATTGTTGTGCGGTCCTGAAGACATATGACAGTGACAGTGTAAATGTAGAAAATCGCAATGTGACCAAGTTTAGTGGGACGGATTTAGGCTATGGTCAGTCTGTGGCGATGGATACAGGAAAATGAAGAGCAAGGCAAAATCTCCCTACCTGGTCATCCACAACGAATATTCATTTCTGTCAATGGCGCAGCTTCGAAACATGGTGATTCTATGGTGGAATATACTTCAACGGACCTATTTCTAGTCAAAACTCGATTGCAGGCCAGAGAGTAGACACGGATTAATATGAGTTCAGCTGAACCCTGACATGGACTTCGATCGCCTACCAATGAATGGTAGAAAGTAGATGTGTGGAAGGAACGAGGGAACAAGGTGGTAAATCGGTGCTTTCCAAGTAAAGGGTGACATGTGGCAACCAAATCCATTTGATACATTTTCGTGGTTAATAGGTAGAATTTGCCTAAAATAGTGCTACAGGTTTTTTTGAAAGCACCTAAGTAGGTAATAGAACAGATTTTGGATGGTGGGATGTCAAAAATAAAAATCGAAAAAAAGAATGGACTCATGGGTATTCGAAACCCAGACCTCTCGCATGCAAAGCGAGCGCTCTACCAACTGAGCTATGAGCCCAGTTATTAATATATACCGTTAACTTTTATTATATAATCTCTCCTAATTATTTTGGAGTGTCTACCTAGGTACCTTTAATCTACCTTTAATGGCATCTTCGTTCCAATACTTAATGCTCTTCAAAACTTTTATTGGATGGATTATGGCGCTACACTCCTATCATTCCAAATATCTTCCCTCATTTTGCTACAAAGTAGTGGTGCCGAAGTTCGGCAGAAATAAGACGGTATTCGCAAATTATATATCTTTATTAAGCGATGATAGTCTCTTCCCACCTACAACACTATCTGACCAGAAACAGAACCACCAAAAGGTCATTGCTCTAAGCATGTAGAGGAGAAATATTGAATATATAAACAAACCAGGTAAACCATACAGGATCAAGGCATCAAAAACATCTATCGCTCCATATCCAGCATGGCGGTCATAGCCGGCAACGGAATCTTTACTTGTGTCCCTTTCATATCACCAATATTCAAGAACGCCTTTCTATTGACCGTATCGAAACTCGGGTAAGCAAGTGACAAGCGTGCTGCATCAGGCACTTCGAACGATCTCCTTATAGATCGATGTCCCTGTTGATGCCGCTGTTGGAGCTGCTGCTCCGATTCCAAAGCAAGTGCCGCGACCGAGGTGAAATCCTTCAGATCGTTCAAGCCACCTCCCAAAGCGAGGTTTTCTTCAAGACCAATGACCATTTCGGCGGCGACTGCACTGACGTGACTATTGAGAAGGCCTTCCTGTCGGGAAGCGGATCGGAGAACATTCATGGCTCTGCGGCGGATAGATGGATCTCGACAGAGAGTGGCAATATCGTAAAGCGGTGCGACTATACCCATGCTGACGGAAAAGGAAGGCTTGAGTTGACCTTCAATGATTTTATCTGATGGGGTGGATGACATTGAGGATATATGAATCGAGTCGCCCGTCATATCAAGCACGGAAGACGCCTGCGAAACAATATCTTCAAATATTGAATCGTATTTATCCCACGAGCTTGGATCCGTCCTACCGATTCTACCATGATCCAGCCGCACAAACTGACTGTATTTTTGATGGATCCGTAAAATCTTCAGTCCTATATGTTCTTTGTGGGTTAAGAGTTGACCACGCGACTGCTCAAATCGATCCAAAGCCTCCGTCCATCTTTTTGCGAGAGATTCATAGCATGTAAGCAAGTAATTGACGGCACCAGAAGTCGTGTGGCCCATGTTCATGTTCGCTATTTCGTTAAGCTCGTGATAAAACCGGAAAATAAGGGATTCGAAAAAGTCGTATGCTTCCGCAATGGAGGAGAAAATGTGCGGTATCTCATCATAACGAGCGTCCTCTGCTAGAGTGGCATTTAATAAGGGTTTATCTATATCCGCTCGAGTCTATTCAAGGAGTCAGGGTTCATCCATCCTTCCAAGAGGCTTTGGTTCAAGATGTGAAATGACATACCAATACCCAAGCCTGGTTCTGAAGTCGGATGAGGATTTTGCGCAGGTTCCTCATTTCAAGACTCGTTACTGTGGATGGTCTAAGGAAAGGGTGATGATAAGTGCCTGAGCTTTGATCATAATAGACTTCGCCGAGAATTCTAATCCCGCTTCTGACATGACTGATAGCGGAAACATAACGACTGGACATAATCTGGATTAACGGTCAGTTGAGAATCATGCAGAATTAGAGACATTATTCATCTTTTCGAGGAAATCTCACTTCAATAAAAACAAAGAGGATGCATGAGACCAGACAGACATCCACCGTTAATCCTTTAGGAGTACCACTAGCCACGTAATTTGAAATAAGGCGGGACGGCGGGCATGACGAGCCCAGCAGGGCCCTGATAGCCAATACGTATTGTTGTAGTGCGAACATGTCGTATCCAAGACGAGTGAACCAGAATCCAGGAATCTGTTGGTCCTTTTCGAAGTTTTCGTGTAGCGACCCCAAGGCAATCAAGCATGCCAAACACACTCCTCGTGCTGACTGACTGACTTGCAACACAAGGCCACTCCAGAATTCAGAGTCGCAATAACCTGCTAATGAAGGGACGGTTCTCTCGTAGAAAAATTGAAACGAGCGAGTTTCCTGCTCGTTCCTCGAAAATTGGAGATTCCGAGGCAAATTAAGTAGGAGATGAGCACGCGGACTGTGACGCAGAGGGCTTTGAGGCTCATACCCATCGCATTTGCGACCGGTTGAAGAACACTTCGAGCAGATGGGCTTGGCTTCATCGCATTTGATTCGCCTCTCTACATGTTCAGGGCAATCAGTATCTCAAACTCAAGGCTCAATTCTCAGATCGGATCGCTGGATTCTTACTCCTAGAAGAAAAAGTCAGTTCACTGGCAATGTGAGAATATGATAAACCTAGAAGGTCTCGTGGGTTAAACAGGGATATGTGTCGATATTTCTCGAATAGGCCAGGTACAGCGAGACGCAAATTGAACAGAAAATAGACAACATACGAGGAATCTCACCTACCTACATGTCAAACAGCCCGACTTTGTTCTAGTTCTTTGCCCTACCGACGTCCTCGGCGGCAGCGTCACTACCGAGAGGGTCATGTTGCCCTAAGATGTTTTGCTCAAGATAATAAGTGGAGACGTGTTAGCCATTTGAGTGGAGATGAAGAGTGCATCATACACCAGTATAATATATACTATCTAAAGCACAATCCATAAAGAATTAAGCAATTGAGACGCAAAGCAGGAAATTGGAAAAGTATGGAGAGTCAAGTTGAGAGGGTCAAAAGGGACTTGCTTTTCATGGACCACGTGATATAGAAAGACCTAAAACTGTCTCGAATTGAATTTAATTGCTGCGATTGGCCCGTTCGCTTCCTGACGTCATTGTCTCCCGGAATATCTCCAGGGCTGCTTCATTCTTCCCAATAAGGAAAACCCTACGCTGTAGGCAAAGTAACCCCTAGTATAATCCACTACCTATACCTAAGACAAAGCCAGGGTCCTTGATGGCTGCTCATAGGAATTTTCATGAATGCTATATATAGCTCCGATTCCCTGCAAAATACCGCAACTTCAGTTAACACAGTCAATCTATATTTCTTTACAAATCTCCCAATTTCACCATAATTCCTAGTTTTGACACTCAATATTACTAAAAGATACCTGAAAAGTCAGCCTAATCACACACACATACAAGCAACATGGATAATTCATCAAAATATTCACTTTATATCTTCCTCATTCTCGTCGGCTGCGTCGCGATCATCTTCGTTGGACTCGGTATTTGGTCAGTCTACCACCCTCTAAAGAACGAGAGGAGGCTATTTGAGGCATCCAATGACCAAAGATCATATTGGCGCAAAGTTCGAATGCAAAACTTCAATGCATTGGCTGTTGAAGCTCGGAGGCCCGAATTTATTATTCCGATCAAATAGCGAGTGATGACAGTAGGGTCAGAGTATACTTGGTAGCAAAAGGGTATGTGGGAAAGAAAAGAATCGGGTTATATGTTGTTTATTTTTGGCTAACCCTACTTTAGATACATACCCTTTCAACTCATCTACCGACACTGGTCACGGAGTTCCACTGGCATTCTATGGTAAACAGGAAGAGCTTTTGTCATAAGCGGCTTGTATAATTAGGATTGGGTTCCAAATAAAAGCAGCGGGAGGCATCTAAGAAAGTTCTGAGAGTGTCTTAGTCGGTGTAGATAACAAACGGCCCTTCATACAAGGTAGATGCATACTTCCGATTCAAAGTGGTCAGCCGAAGGCTTCTTACATGAGAGATGTACCTTGCCTCTTGGACCTCTTTTATGCAAAAAATACTTTCTCATTCACTCTTCCCGTCAAGCGTTCACTTGCAAAACCGGTAGGTATATTTATGTTCTTCTACTTCCCCACCAGTCTTCCTTCCACATCAACCCTAATCCGACTTTCTTTTCATTATCACCCTATTTCCCAAAAAATTCTTTACTTACGAAACCAATACCCTTGTGCTTCATCATATCAAGCTACCATGGCACCCCAAGCGCATCGCGAAAAACTCGGAGACCCTACCCTTCTTGACAAAATCGATAAACTTCTTGCTGCCAATCTTGGTGACCATATTGATCTTCCGCAGCTAGTTGTCGTCGGTGACCAGTCTAGTGGGAAGAGCTCCGTGCTTGAAGGGCTCACAAAGCTGCCTTTCCCTAGAGACAGTGGACTTTGCACTCGATTTGCAACACAGATCATATTTCGAAGATCGAAAGATGGAAAGGGAAGAAAAATTACTGCGTCAATAATTCCAGCTTCTGATACAGATCCCGAGTGTGCCAGTGATCTGAGGAAGTGGAGGGCTGCTCATTTGGAAGAGCTGGATCAAAAATCCTTTGCCAAGTTGATGTCTGAGGTATGTTACCAGTGATATTTGTTCTTGTGTTTGTGCTTACTGCGCAGGTCTATGATGTTATGGGTGTTTCTGGAGCAGATAACAAAGAGAAAAGCTCAAAAAAGACGTTCTCGAAGGATGTTTTCCGACTTGAAATATCTGGGCCGGATGAGGACCACCTCAGTGTCATTGATGTTCCAGGAATCTTCAAAAATACAACCCCAGGTCTGACATCAAAGGAGGATATCGAGATTGTCAGAGACATGGTGCTAGGCTACATGCAGAATCCACGTTCCATCATGCTCACCGTCATCCCAGCTAATGTTGACATCGCCACCCAAGAGATTCTTGAGATGGCACGAGAACTGGATCCAGAAGGTAACCGGACTCTGGGGGTCCTCACTAAGCCAGACCTGGTAGACAAGGGCGCCGAAGTCAAAGTCATGGAATTGGTAGACGGTAATAAATCGGACCTGACACTAGGTTGGAGTATTGTACGCAATCCTGGACAGCAGCAACTTTTGGAGTCGAATACCGATCGAGATAACGCTGAAGCCCGTTTCTTCCGTGATGAAAGTCCTTGGAATAGCCTAGACAAGGATAAAGTTGGAATTCGTGCATTGAGAACTCGACTGCAAGAAATCCAAACTGCACATATCCGACGAGAGTTCCCTAAGGTAATAACCCTTTGTATTGCTATAATCTCTCGCTAATTGGCTTTTCCTGTAGGTGAGATTAGAGGTCAATAAGAAATTGAAGTCGAAGAAAAACGAACTTCTCGGGCTAGGGACCGAGCGAGACACATCTGAAAAGCAATCCAACTACCTTCTTGATATAGTCGCCAAGTTCCAAGAACTAACTTCCCAGGCGCTAGCGACAAATTACAGTAACGACCTGTTTGATGAGAATTCTGATCTTCGTCTTGCTACTGTCCTGCGGAATAGGTGCGAGGCTTTCAAGGATGATATGTCCAATTACGGCCACGAATACAGTTTTGCTTCCGCAGATAGCAACCAGAAACAGAATGGCCTCTGTGGTCCACATAATGGGGAAATGGAAACAGACAGTGCTGAGGCGGTATCCGTTAGAAAAAATGGCAACCTCACTGAGCTCGAAGGGATCCTTTATGACCAGGAAATCCTGCCTCTTCCAAGTGACGACGATATCCTTGACTGGATTGAAAAGCTGTACCGTACCTCCCGAGGATTTGAGATTGGAACCTTCAGCCCCTTGCTTTTGTCAACAATCATGAGGAAACAGTCAAGCAAATGGACAGCCCTTGCACTCGGTTATATCAGCGACGCTGTCTCTATGATCCATAACTTTCTTGTCCGTGTCCTTGAGAGGGTATGCCCTGATGACCGCATTCGGGGTAATCTGCTGTCAGTTCTCATGGACGACTTGTTAATAAAATACAAGAATGCTGTTGAACAAGTTGAATTTCTTCTCCATGTAGAAAGACATGGGACGCTCATGACGCTCAATGACTTCCTCCAGAGGAATATTGAAGATGCGTGTGAAAAGAGGTGAGCATACTGTCCTTTGCTAAGATTAAATGATTAAGATAATCAACAATTAGAAGATATGAAAAACAGCAACTTGCCTTGGATGGGTCTGCTGCATTTGAGAATCTCCGCATTACTGTCGAAGCCAATGACCAAATGAGCAATACGAGGCACACTGCTCAATATATTCACGACATCCTGGAATCGTACTATGAAATTGCCGCCAAGCGATTCGTAGATAATGTCTGCATGCAAGCAGCAGATTATTACCTAGTTACCGGACCATCTACCCCGTTAAAGCTGTTGGCGCCATCTCTTATCACGAGAATGACTCCAGAGCAATTGGAGAGTATTGCCGGTGAGAATGCAATGGTCAAACGGAAACGATCACAATTGAAAAAGGAGATTGAAGAGCTTGAAATGGGAAGGAAGATTCTTTTGTAATAGTCATGAGATGGTTCTTCCCTCCTGTTAGTCCACCCGCAAATAGCGCCTAGCGTCGAAGGGAGTGCAATAAAGGTTTAGGATAGACATCTGCTTTGAGATTTTTCTATGATAATGGACTTAGTAGACAACTTCATATCTTCCTAGTTCACACACTTATTGAATTCATAACGGCTTTACTTAGCCTGATGTAGGCCGTATCGATTCCTCTGACCATGCCATCTGATCAATCTTTAACAGTCGCCAAGCATATCCAGACAGGAATCGACGCGAAGAGTTTCAAAGGCAGTTCATCATCTCCTAAATATCTGGTGCTTTTATCAAGTATTATTCATTGGTAATAGGAAGGAAGGAAACTCGGAATGACTTCGGACGAATTCTTGAATTTAAGATTGCCGATCACTTGATCGACGTCATGCGGAGAACAACTAAGCTTACCTTCACTTTCCAGCCACGTCCATTCCCCAGATTCATTTCGGACTGTTTCTTGTCTGTCGCTCTATCTAAAAATATTATGCAGAGAACAGCACTGTGATGCCTGTAAGAATGGGTTCTGGTATCTCTTGCCGTTCATGCCGAAGGTGAGTCCCATCCATTGATTCCCTAATTAATTCAACCCTCCATCTAACTTGCATCTAGGCGTAAAGTAAGATGGTATGACAAAATCCATCTCGCCAATGTCTTTTAAAGACGGTAAAATGGTCGATAATTGACAACGCCTAGCGATCGAAAACTCCCACAATGTCGGGTCTGCGAACAGACTGGGCAGGCCTGCAACTACCCGCGACCTCAAAGGCCTGGCCCAAAAATTGGTACTCCTTCAGTTTCCTTTGTCGGCGCTCCTTTTATATATATGAAATTGTTGACAAATTTGTCAGGTTCAAAACGGTCTCGTGAAGATGACCCAAGCACCGAGAACGCGCAGAATTCCAATAGACGTAGATCGGACCAGGATGCAGATATTTCAGAAAGCCAGTGTCCTGTTCCAGAGGCGAGCAATGAGGTCTCACATTTTGAAGTGGACACGTCTGTTTCTATTGAAGAAACACGAGACAGATCATCCACGGCGGATGACGGAGAAGAAAACATGCGCCGCATCTCCGATTTATCTTTTATCCTACATCCAGCTCATGAGACATCCACCCCAAATATGGAGCGAGGCTCTAACGCACAGCCATTATCAGCCGACACGCAGAGATCGGCGGCCATTGGCGAAGCATGCTCCACGCTAAACCTCAGCCATGCAGCTCTAGAACATCTGTGAGTGCTTTTCCCGACTCATTGTGTAGTTTATTGGGCATTGTTGACTTTTCCAGAGTGAGCACATATTTTGAAAATATGGTAGCCATAAATCTGTTTCACGAGCCCAGTTTCTATGAGAAACTGAGCACAATTTCGTCCTCGATACAGATCTGTGCGCTACTTACAGCGATGCGCTCGTTCGCTGTGCGATTTGATTTGGAAAAGAGTGATAGCGGCAATCAGGCAGATACTCATCAGAGTGCAGCTTGTTATTTAGATTTGGCGGCCAACTATATTAATGAGGCTCTCAAGGAGTGCGGAGATGATACTCCGCCAATTTGCATCCTCCAAGCCTGCATAGTATCGGCCCATTGCCAGTTAACCCAGGGAGTTCTTGGAAAGGCATGGCGGTCCTTGGGAACCTGTATTAGGCTGGCATATGAGATGAATCTCCATCTCGTAGACGTCGGCGTTCCGCAGGACATAACTGAAGTAGACCCAAAACGGTGGTGCGAAGACGAGGAGAAACGCCGGGCATGGTGGGCAATATGGGAAATGGACGTATTCGCGACCACCATCCGGCGAACACCGACTGCAGTGGATTGGTCTCAGATAGACACTTTACTACCAGTGGCTGATTCCTACTGGTTCCAGTGCAAGCCGCATTCCAGTTGCTTCCTTGAAATGGACCCAATACATCGATGGAAGGCGCTACAGCGCTCTGGGAACGAATCTCCAAAGGCGTGGTTTATAGTTATTAATTCTCTTATGAAAGACGCCCAACGAATATCAAACCCCAGAGGCGTTCCTAGCGTATCACGACTGAGCGGCACCCAGCCGACATCTTCGATTGACAGCCGCAACAGTTGTCGCTGGGATAGGCCGATTGCAGCCCGCCAAAGACTAGAGGTCATTACAAATGCTGTTCAGTGTTTCCGGCTGGCTCTGCCCAAACATCTTAAATACAATAACCAATATCTGGGTTTCGATGCTCGCATTCCGGGTCAATATACCTCGTTGAGACAGGAACATTCCTCAATATACAACATTTACATGATGACGCAGCTGGCCCGATTAATGATTCACAGGTACGACGCATTTGGACAATTCAGACCTGCTTCGCCTTCGCGTGACCAAGACACCACCGACGATCCCGAGCGCGCTAATGCATCTGGGCGGAAAGACTGGACGGAAAGTCTTGCGATAAAGCAGTTCTTCGAAGCCGCAGATGACCTGTTGGCCATTGTCCGCAGGAGCTGCGATGACCACGTGCGGCACATCAATCCGTTTCTCTCCAGCACAATCTGGCTGGCGTCAGCGGTGCTCTTAGTGCGTAGCCGGCTGTGCCGACTCGAATCGATGAGGTCGGTTATCAAATCCCGCTACGAGGTCATGCATCTCACGTACAGAAAATGCGTGGACTTCTGGGACATGCACACCACTGTTCAGCAGAACCTGGAAACGCTCGAGCAGCGTCTGGAAGCATGTCCACGGCCCGACGGGCGCGAACAATCACAACCTCGCAATAACAGTGGCAGAAAGGGTAGTAGGAGGCAGTCGCAACGTAGCTACCAACAATCTTCTGGCTCTCATGTCAATTCCAGTGAGTATACTTATACCTGCAGCTGGCATAAGCTACCATGGCTAATGGACCATTCCGAAATCATAGACTCCTCAGGTGTGCGGCTGCCCCATCCCAACAACATGGCCCCGGGCAATCAATTTTCGCAACTCCCTCTCTCTCCACCATCAAGTCAAGTATTTCAACCAACGAATTGTCTGCCAAATAGGCAAGCCGATGACATACCCGCTGGACGGTCACCAGGTGCGTCCACGCTGGATTTCATGCACTTTCCTTCTCTCCAGACAGATTCGCGGCTGGTCGCTTCAAAATTTGGACCGAATTCACCTGGTGTGATGGTAGACCCCTTTCTTCTAGGTCAAGCAGCACAGTTCAACGGACCCTCACCTCAAAACACCGATGCACTTATGGGCATTGACGTTGATCCCAACGGGACTTGCCTACGCCTGCCCAGTGATCTGCAAGAAATGATGTCTGTATTTTTTCCGGCATAATGTTTTATAACATTCACGAATTTCTTAATCGACGACGCTAATGGATATTACGAGTCAAATTATATGGACAATATCCATTCACTTGCTGTAATGCAAAGGAATCAGCTATACTACATGACACATCTCATATCTGGACTAGGTATAGAACTTTAATTCAACTGCCTAATACCCCAGAATAGATCTCATCACCGTCATCAACTTCGTCTCACATGCCGTAGCATCACCCAGTGAGGCAACGGCCCGCCACGCAACAAATCGATCCGGCCGGACCAGAACAACCCCACTCTCATCTACACCTCTTATTCTCTCCCAGTCAAAGTAGGCATCTTCCCAGTCTTGTCGGAATCCGATTGAATACGTCTGCATAGGAACACCAAGCTCACTAGCAACCTTATTAGCTGCAATTTTCCAAGAATCGCCGCCGATACCAGTTAGGAGGGTGAAAGCCCCATGGCCTGCAAGATCGATTGTGGAAACAAGTCTATCTGGGACAGCTTTATTAAGCCAGGCATGCGGTAGCCGACACCCAGGATAGGTGCTGGGCTCGTAGTAGAGGATGTTGTCCTCCGCGGCCCGGCCCGGCCGTACATATTCGTTCGGCTCATCACTGGTAAATATTCCAGGGCCGGTATATCGCTGGCCCATTTCGACGCCCAGGCCATGGAACTCATGACATGTATGGGAGACGGCACTCTGGAAAGCTCGACGGCGTTTCTGCCCTTCTGGTGTTGCTGCAGATAACTCTTTGAGGATTTCTTTCCGGGAATTCACGTCCGGGGATAGCATACCAAGCGATTCCCAGACACCAAAGTGGTCTCGGAAGGCTTGGTTTGCTCGGGTGATAATGGAATGGCCTACTGGTTGTCTTTCACAAGAATATGTCGAAAGGAGCGATGGTGATGCGATTCCTTTGTGGACATAAGCGACTTTCCAAGCGAGATTAAATGCATCTTGGATGCATGTATTTGAGCCTAGACCGTTTAACGGTGGATGGCGATGGACTGCGTCGCCAAGGCAGAATCTAAACGGATGTATATGTTAGAAGAAACACCAGTGGGCCAGAATATGGGCTGACTTACATATTACCATCTGAATATTTCTCTGCAACAATCTCATTAATAAACCATTTCGAGACGTCCAAAATCTCAGCTGGCGTATCATCACCGATCATTTCCCTAACTCTCTGCAGATACTCCTCCGTGGACGGATTAGCAGAAGTGTCGAACTCGCGTGTTGGAAACAGAATAAACATCCACTCATCCCACGGCTTGACCATTCTAACAATAGCCATCCACCCAAATTCAGGATGTTCCCGGTCCGGCTGCATCACCCAATGGAGATTTCCCTTCCTATATTGAACCAAGTGGGATAGGTCCGTTTTCACAAGCACATTAATCGCTAAGCCCTGGCCGGGTTTAGTGTAAAGGGGGAGGTTGAGTTGCCTTACGACTTGACTGCGGCCCCCATCTGCGCCGAAGAGATATTTTGTGCGGATACGGTATTCTTGCTTCGAGAGGTTATCACGGACGAATGCTGTAATGCCTTGTTTTTCTTCCGTGAAGGATAAAAGGGTTGTATCGAAACGGGTGGTAAAACCGTTCCATGTCGCATGGCGAACAAGAACGGGTTCTAGTAATGTCTGCGGCAGGTCGACTGGTGAACATGGGCTGGCCAATTCGTAATCTCCCTGTCGCGAGTTAGCAGAAAGCCCCGTTGTTTTGCATTAGATACCTTCACCGCGACTCACCTTTCGCCTAGGATCGTTACCCCAGGAATACACCCTAGCATATTCCTCCCCAGCCATGCTATGACACCATCTGGTATGAACCATGTGCTGCTCACCCTTGGAGGATATACGATCCAGTTCCTTGTCAAGGCCAATATCACGGAGACATTCTAAACAATCGTCAGCATGTTGTCTTAATTATCGCAATGATGACGAACCTAACGCTGCCATGTTGGTGATGTGGGCTCGAGGTGTATTGGCTGTACCGGGGGCCGAGCTGATCATAATACCCTTGAGGCCTTGAATTGGTTAATGAATTGCTTTTCCAGGCACTGGATCATTGGACTACTCACCATGAGAAGTAAGGAAACATGCCAATGCTGCTCCTGCGGGGCCTGCACCGACTATTAAGAATTCTGTTTCCACTGCGTCATTATGGTTCTCATTGATATTGGTCTTGCTGGAGTCGCTGCAAGTGTCGCCGTGGATACCGTTCGACATGGCGTTTGGAGTATGAGTGAAGTTTTTGTGTCGTGATTCCAGCTGGCTGGTACCTGTCTCATAAGGCAAAGGAGTCATGTCTCTTCGGTGTTACGTATGGACGGCTGAGGTGGACTATAATAGATTATATTCCGAAATCCAACGGAACAAGAAGCATGCTTCGGTTCTCCCAAATTCGCGTGCTTTGACGTCCCAAGTGATTGAATTTATCTACTTGACACTTTGACAGCAACAGAAAAACGCAGTCTCGCTTTATTTGCGGGGGATCGTCCGACCATGAATACTACTGACAGTGGATTTGTCCGAAGTTGGTCCGATGGCGGTCAAGTTGGGATGCCTTAAAATCTTGGGCCAAATCATAATAAAGCTACTTAAAGCAAGGGGAACAAGCCTGGGAGTCCTCTCATTGGCGTTCTCATCTTTCTCGCAACTTAGATGGCGGGCACTTAGGGTTGTTGCTTCAAGGTCTACCCTCCTTAAGAGTTTCGATATCGCTAGCCAATCACGACACAATGAACACCATGATCGACATCAAGTAATGCAGCGAAGTTCGAGCGAACTTGCGCCGATGAATAACTCTGGTTCAAGATCAAAGACTCGCGGAGAAATCTGGGGAAGTATGTGCGGGGTGAGCTGAGGAAGATTGCACAGAGTTTCTAGGACAGCGTCGGCTATAAAATACATGCCGGGTCCTAAATCCGCTTAGAAGAGAGATCGTGAAACAATATAATCTCTCCTAGATTATACTCTGAATTTTTGTTGACTTTTGTCACACTTGATTGACAATGCTGCCATTGGTGGGCATACTACTCGGGGTCTCTGTACTGGTGTCGGTGTACCTCATTCTTAGTAAAGGGAAGCGAGAAAAGACTCTTCCACCCGGTACGAGTTCTGATATGGAATGGCGATATACGTATGGGGAAGCTGATAAGATCTCAAGGCCAACCTACCGTCCCAATCTTGGGAAATCTCCACCAGATTCCAACCAAAGGATCTTACTTAAGTATGCCCGAATCTCGCATCACCCCTTAGTCTCGCTAACCAATAAACAAGATTCACAGAATGGGCCGCAAAATACGGAGGACTATACTCGCTCAAACTGGGAACCGGCACGGCGGTAGTCATAACCGATCGACGAATCGTCAAGGAAGTAGTTGACAAGAAAAGCGCCAAATACAGCAATCGGCCCAACACCTACCTCATTGACCTGATAACCGGCGGTGACCACTTACTGGTCATGCAATATGGCCAGTTATGGCGAACTTTCCGGAAACTAGTTCATCAGCATTTCATGGAAACCATGGTAGAGAAATCCCATGTTAGAGTCCAAAATGCAGAAGCGGTGCAGATGTTACATGATTTTTGTGTGCGGCCGGACCAGCACATGCTTCACCCCAAGCGATATAGTAATAGTATCACGATGAGTTTGGTGTTCGGCCTGCGTACGCCAAAGGTTGATACGTCGCATATGACGGATCTGTATGAAATGATGGTGAGGATCTCCTTCATACATATTGATGTTGTATTTATGACAATTATGGTACAGGAGAACTGGTCTTGTGTTATGGAACCGGGAAATACTCCCCCGGTAGATATCTACACGTTCCTATTCTGGATTCCACAGAAATTTTTCGGAAACTGGATTACTAGAGCGAAGGGAGTCAGCGCAGACATGTCAAAAATGTACTCCGGAGTTCTGGATTACGTGCAAGAGCGAAGAAAGACAGTGGGTAACAAGGGTTCATTTATGGACACTGTCTTAGACCAGAACGACAAGCTTGGCCTTAACCGCCATCAGCTCTACTTTCTTGGTGGGGTCCTGATGGAAGGCGGTTCTGACACATCGAGTTCGATTATTCTAGCGTTCATTCATGCGATGACGAAATGGGGTGACGTTCTCAAGAAGGCCCAGGTGGAAATCGACTCTGTGGTTGGAGAGGACCGGACGCCCCAATGGTCTGACTACGAGAACCTTCCGTACATAGCCGCAACAGTCAAAGAAGCCATGCGGTGGTGACCAGTTGTGCCTCTAGCTTTCCTGCACGCCGCTGCAGAAGGTAACTAGAACTCTCCCTACCTCTTATATTCTCCAGACAACCTCCTAACCAATTCCCCAGATGACTGGGTCGACGGCCACTTCATTCCCAAAGGTACAACCGTCACCATAAACGGATGGGGAATGCACCATGACGCGAAACGCTTTCCAAACTCCCACGTATTCGACCCAGACCATTACAAAGGGGAGACCAAACTCGCGCCAGAACTAGCAGCAGCCGCGGATTACGATCGCCGCGACCATTACGGCTATGGCTCGGGCCGAAGACTCTGTCCGGGAATCCATCTCGGCGAACGCAACCTGTTCCTTGCTATTGCAAAACTAATCTGGGCATTCTCGATCGAGCCAGGACTCGACGAGAAGGGCAACCCCATAGAGCCGGATTTCAACCCGCTGACGGGCTACAGTGAGGGCTTTTTGGTCTGTGCTAAAGATTTTCCTTGTGTGATTAAACCGAGGTCGGAAGCGAGATGGAAAACCATTATGCGGGAGTATGAGCAGGCGCAGGAGGTATTTTCGCTGTTTGATTGTCCGGCTTGATTATGAGCTGTTAGGCTTAGATTGGGTTATATACTATAGTTACGACATGGGTATGTTATAAAGGGGATATGGTTTAGTGGTATAACGCTACCTTAGCATGGTAGATGTCCGGGGTTCGATTCCCCGTGTCTCCATAATTTTTGCTCTTTGTCTTTGTGATTAAAGCAGTATTTATTTTTTTAACAATTAATAATATATAGTATTACAAGTAAGGATAAAACAGAAACAGAAATTGGAGTTAACGGGAAGGTGGATTATCTGGGACAGAGTCTTGCAACCTTCACAACACACAACAGCCATGGAACTGGAGTCAAAGAGCCCTTATATCGGTTTCAATCAGCTAACTAGGTGGGTAAAGGAGGTAGTGAACAAACGGGCCGAGTAGTATTAGGTAGTGTGAAGATTAACACTTTCATTAAACAATGGAATTATTACTCTGACAGAATATAACCCTAAAAAAAAAAACCCAATGAAACGCCCCCCTACATGCCCATTCCACGCCTAGCGTAGTGATAATATTTCCCAGCAAACCTGGCCCGGAACCTCTTCCCAAAATATGCGAAAACCACATTACCTAGTAAGATAGCAGTGGTGATCAGTCCGAAGGTGACATAGAACCAGGATAGTCCGACTCGATCAATCCAAGGTTGTTGGGCGAACACGAACATCGTTGATATCAGGTTGCGGATGAAGGTAAGACCGACTAGGGAATCGGCAATGATCTAAGCGATGTTAGCCTCTGGGTTTTATAGGATTTCAGTGAATGTATTTTCTTACGTCAGTATATGCGTCCGTCAAATAGGTCAAAGCAGAGCTACTCAGCGGAACGGAGCCGAAGGAAGAAACAGCCAGTCCAAACGCGGGAAGAAGCCAGTGAGTTCCATTATTCAACCCAATTCCAAACATAAACATGCCTGCGGGTACGAACGGGATAAAAGCGATGGCAATCCAAAGGCGCATTTCCGGCTCAAAGATCCCTTTATGTCGTTTCGCTAGGAACAGAGCGAGCCTGTCGCTGAGCGGTCCACTGATCAAGGCTCCCAGACTAGTTCCGATGAACAACGGAAGTCCCATCAAGCCTATCGCTGCCGCACCGAAGTTGTATGGGGGAAGTGTCATGACTGATGAGAGGGTGGTTATGGGGACGGTAACGCAGGCTGTTAGTATTCCATATTCGACGGCCATGTAGAAAACAGCTGGAAAGCCGAATAAGATTATGAAGGGCTCGTAGCTGTGTTTTGCTATTACGCTGAATGGAATGGGGGAATAGGCCCAGAGGGCGAGTCGTTGCCGGTAGGATTTCCTTGGGATGGAGTGGTCGATTTCAATGGTTGTGGATGCTGGTTGTTGTTTTTCGACAAAGGGCTCACTCGCTATTTGCGAGTCTTTCTTATCAATTGGTGTGTTAGTCGTGTCGGAAATTGGGTCGCCGTCAATGGGCCTGGAGAACATTGTCTCTTCATAGGAGAGGATAAAGACAACAAGGCCTCCTCCGAAAAGAATAGCTATCCACCACCACACCCAGCGCCAGCCTTGGGAATCCGTAATATACCCGCCAGCTAACGACGACAAGGTAGTTCCTACTGTCATGCACCAGTAGTATACGGTGTTTGCAAGACCTCTCTGATGAACGAAGTAGATATCGGCCACCGTCATTTGCACCATTACCTCCGCCAGAGCGCCAACGATACAGCTCAATATGTTCGTTAGCATTAAATCCGCGACATTCTGCATTCGCGCCAGCCAAATGCTGAATCCACATTGAAGAGCAGTACTGAAAATATAGACCGGTCGGCGACCGAACTTGATAGCGAAGGGTATTAAGATAATTGCACCGACGCATAGAGAACCACAACCAGCGGCGTAGCTATCGTTGAGTATGGCGAAACTCATATTTAATTCTGCATTCACGGGTCCCCAGGTTACCGTCGCAACATCGATACTAAAGTACTATTGTCAGCACCATTCAACGTGGACATAGATCCCTGTACTTACAATGCAAAAACCATCATCACGTAATAGCATACCAGAGCAAAGTTCAAAGTTGTAGTTTTTCCGCCATAGCGACCAGTTCTATTATACTTAGCTCAGTACCCAGACAAAAGAAGGGCAGTTCTGGTCATAATACTTACCAGAGGATCATTTGGGTCCCTAGTGGGTTTTGGGTCTAGGATGACATCGGCCTTTTGATCCCGTTGGGAGACATCTGTCGTAGTATAGGGTTGTCAATAAAATTGGGTCAAGACTGGAGTCAAGATCGCGGATCTCTTCCACTCACCTTCTATTCGGACAGTACCAGGTGGCCAGTTGGGATCCACAAGTTGATTGTTAGAAGACATGATGTTCTGCGGTACCAGGAGTGCGACGCTGTCACGTAAGACACATACATAGACAATGGTAGTTGGGAAATCTTCCCATCTCTGACAGCAGCGCCAGGATTTATAGCCTCTACTTCGACCATGAGGCGTATACACTTTGGAGAGTCTGAGCACGACATATTGTGGCATATCTTTAGCCACTCACATCGAAGAATTTGGCGGGAGCTAGAAGGCACTTTGCCCCAAAGCGGAAGTTTGGCGCGACGGCCCTGTAGCAAGGACATTCATTTCAATGTGGGGAAGACGCTAAAACCTTAAGAGCTACTCCTGTTTCCGTCATCTTAGCAATTACCCCAGTCTCCACTAATCCGGGGAAGAAAGATGCTCCAATAACGTCACTCTGCCCCGTTTCAAGGTTTATACGCCATCGAGCGAAGTTTCCCCTTAGAGATATCTCGGCTGAACTTCGAAAGCTAGTCATTGTCCTCGTTAAATTAAACGAATTGATTCCATCTAGGAAATGATGAATCTGAAATGACAGAATGAGAGACATTAGGCGAGTCAGGACCTGACTTGGCATGATATTCGACAGCCTAGTTGACATCTTCGGTATGTTCAGGTTGTGGAATTGACTCGGCCAATGTCTTGAGATACTGTTGCAACATACCACGGTTATTTAAAATTTCCACAAGTGAAATGTCATTCACATCTCGGGAAAATTCAATTAGCAAAAGCGGAAGAATTGAAGATATCCAGACATGTTGGAGGACCGGCCTTTCTCGAAACAGCTCCTGGAATCGACAGACATTCAGAAGGACCTACCAAGCCCAAATAAAACATTTAATGTCTGTCTATTCAAAGTAAATCTT
This sequence comes from Aspergillus sclerotialis, assembly GCA_003589665.1. Classification (NCBI taxonomy): domain Eukaryota; kingdom Fungi; phylum Ascomycota; class Eurotiomycetes; order Eurotiales; family Aspergillaceae; genus Aspergillus; species Aspergillus sclerotialis. Next base: position 3,487 of record MVGC01000341.1, on the reverse strand, counting down.
AGACGTGGCGGTTTGAAGCTTAGTAGGATAAGTGAAACAAGAATTATTACAAGATGAAATAAAGGCTTAAAACATACCTAACTAATCAATCAAGCCCGGAAATTCCGACAAACAACTTATCAGGAAAGGACTCTCGTTTCCATCTATTAAATTTCATACATATATAAGACACTGAAATCAATATAATTCTAAAGCATCACATACTAATCAATTGGATTTAATGAGGATAACAGGATATTGAGAAAGAACTAGAAACCGGTCTGCCAATCCAACTATCTGCTTAGGACCATTTTCGCTAAATAGATTCTAGATCCTCTAGATGACTACAAGACCCATGGTCCGACAAACCCTAGGATAGCGACATTGTGGCAATTAATTGAGTGAGAATGTCATTACTTCCTAGACCACCAGGAGCATTTGGTTCATCTACTCTCGCTAGAAGACAATTAGGCTTAGGTTTAATAACATCTAGTAATGCCTGCTCTTTATTAATAGACAGATATACCATATGGGCTAGTGTACACCATGTACGATGTAATCTCCCAATTTCACTCACCAAGGCCCGGCATGCTTTGTGTATTGCTCTAGATACATTCGCGGCAAACCGGGTACTCGTTTAGGATAAGCAGATCATCCTCGCATCGTCAATGAAGGGTGTGATGCCGTTTTCGTATGCGCTGCAGGATACACCCGTGAGCAAGACGCTGGAACTGTGCGAGTTGATTTGGAGGGAGGCCGGCAACCCTGAGAAGAAGTGGAAGCATACTAATCAGCGAAAATGCGGCGAGCTGATGGTTGCGTAAATCTACTATCCCCTCGGAGGAAATGCCCTCGGGCAGCAGAAGCATCGGGTTGGGACGGTTAAGTGGAGCATTAAAGGGAATAAGCCCGTCCGGGCTGCCCCCTGTGGTAACCCTGCTGAGGTGAGTGAGGGTTAACTGCTACTGGACCTTTCCTACGCAATGTTTCCGGGGGCTGAAATCTGACATGTTTGTGCACAGAAAACATGGGGGTGTGATTTGATCGTTGAGAAGCACCCCATGACGTACATGGACATTAACATCGAAGAGGAGCCATATGTGCTCAATGAGCTTGCGGGAGGCACCCCCGATATCACCCAAAAATCATTATGTGGCAGTAGCTAGGGATCGATTGTGTTATTGCGATGAATGCAATAATGGGGGAACCGATTTTGATTGACGATGACTGATACGATTAAAATCCATGCTCTGTGTTGACGAACTCAAGTGGAATCCCAACTTGAGCACTCAAGCTGCAGAGCTGCTCCCTCCTCGGCGCCCATTGATTTGTATCCGTATCAATCCAACTTAGCAACAGAGTAACGCGACTCAGATGTGGTATCCATCGTGTCCACTCCCTTAGCCATGACTCCAATAATCCCAGGATAGCGTAATCCTTCCATTCCCATAAAGGCCATTCCTCTTCTAGGTAATCGCTATTTTGTAGCGCCAAGTCATCCGTAATAGTTAGGCACTCGACGTTTCTAGGGATAACATCCTGTAGTCGTTTTGTCCTATCCTGTGCGAATCTCACTAGGAACGCCAAGGGGATTTGGAGTGTCTTTAGCCGATCAAAGCTTACCAATGTTCTTAACGAGCCCACCGCTTCTAATCCAGGGAAACATTAATCATTATATCCAGGCTGGCAGTCAGCGTGATAGTCAAATCTGTTAGAGTTCCTTGAACATGAGATAATGCAGCAGCGATCTGATCAAGGTCCACAGTCTGGGTAGTAAAGTTATCCATGACGCCTGAGTCGTAATACCACATCCAGCGTAGAGTTTCAAGGTTCTTGGTCACAGCAACGATTTCCCCTAGACATCCTCTCCGATAATAGTTAGATCGAGGGATTTGAGCTTTGATGGGATAGGTGCGTGTAGCGCGGGCCATGCTCATTTATCCGGATTCTGAATAGAGGCGGATACGTGTCGAAGATTTGGTAGATAGAAGAATGGCAAGATAGCTGCAGTATTCTTGGCCATCATATAGCATGCTTCGTCTCTATCCTCACGATGAAGGAATGACAGTTCTTGAAGAGACTGAAAATTGCCGAGCTTATAAGTCCCAGGTTCGCAGATTGCTGATTGGAGCATTATACCAGTAAGTGTACTCTGTCGTGTGAAAGCATAGCCAAGATGCAGATGTTTCAGGCTTGTGAGATGCGCTAATAGTAGCGCAACAAGAGCATCTACTGAGCCATCACAGAGTTCCCGACACCACAAGTCTCTGTATGGGACTCCAGTCCGGTGGATAAACGTGATCGATTCGTTTAGCTGACCCTCGGGGATGTAAATCTTGGGAAGTTTGAATCGAGCTTCATGTGCAGCCCACGCTCTACCGTCTAAGTGGAGGCTTCTGATATAAGCCGCTAGCTGAGGCTTGGAAAGGAGCGTCCGTAAGAGCTGGGTTATTGGACGGGGGGGCTCAAGGTCAGAGTAGTAATCAAACATTTTTGGCCAAGCGAACTGAATTTTCGAGTATAGTAGTGGCTCTGCGATTGCCCGGAAGTATTGATTTACAAGACAGAGTGCCTGGTGTTCAGGAGGCGATAGTAACTTGAACACCAGGTATAATATGTCTGCTGGGCAGTTATTCCAGCTCAACGCTGCTTTGTTTGTCTACGATAGATGAGTATGAATCTTGATATCCGCATTGACCACATACGGGCTCCATTTCCAGTTCTTGTACGCCTAGAACCAGATGGTCTTTTGCGTATGCGTGCGCAAGCTGGTGGAAAGTGACAGATAGCAAACCCCAAATGCGAGTGGGCTGTCTCTTATAAGGTCTCGGAGGCAACCACTGTCACCTCACCGTTAGTGCAAGAGGCTTCGTGTCAGTGGGTCATGTGATCGCTTGGTAACAATGTCTCAAATGTCTCAATCGTTCATATAACCCGTGGGCGACCCCGTAGTTGAAGGGGCAAAGAGAGGAGGGGCTAAACGGCGTTGGGTAAAGCGGCATGTTAGAAAGGGCGCAGTGCAACGGCGTGGCAAGTGGGAGAAGGAAAAAAGGAAGAGAAAGTGCGTGGTCGTCCGAGGGGAGAGGCTGGGCTACCCTACATTTTGATTGGGAGCGTGAAATAATATCTAGGAATAAATCTCAGTGAAAAATTCATCTTGTACTGTATAACACCCAAGACTTAGGGCAAAGTGATTGACTGGTCCGACTGCCGGCAGAACCGCGTGTCACCTGCTGCCTCCGCCTCCGCATCGGAGATCATCTCTTTCTACTCTACTCTCCAATTCTCCCACCTTCTTTTTTACCTATTACCCCAAAGAAGTCAATACAAAAGAAAGTCAAGAGATAGCAACAGCATATACCTCCATTCATCTCTTTCCTACACACCTCCACCATCACGACCACCCACCAAAATGTCCACCTACGAAGGCAAGCTCCCCCTCCCCTCCAAAGCTCCAACTCCAACCAAGTAGCAAAACTAACCACCCAAAAGTCGAACACAACACCAC
>MVGC01000340.1:0-27124 GCA_003589665.1 Aspergillus sclerotialis | reverse complement strand
CTGAATACTTATCTTAGTGCACGTGACTTATAGGCGTTGGGTTTTCTGGGGCCCCAAACCCAAGCTGGGTTTGGGTTTGGGTCCAAATCTTCGACCCAAAGTTGGGTTTTGGCGATGTCTAGTCTAAATAGATAGAGTATCCTCAGCGGCGAGCATCGTCGCCATTATTCAACTGACGGAAGCCTCGTGAAGCTTTGCGGGCGTTATATTCAGGAGGTGAACAATACGCGAAATGAAATTCTAACCGTACAACAGGCGATAACAAGCCTCGGAGGGATACTGCAAGACCTACAGAATTTCCTTCAACGTAATAACGGAACGGCGATGCCTACCTCCTCGCGACTAGTCAGCGAGATTGCCTATTGCCTTGCCGACCTTAAAGCGTTAGAACCAAGACTTAGTCTAGGAAAGGGAAAACAATTGATAAGGAAAGTGGGATTGCGAGCCTTAAAATAGCCCCTAAAGCGTACAGAAATAAAAGGCATTATAAAGAACCTAGAAAGATACAAGTCTTCATTCCTCTTATATTTACAGGTCGATTAGACGTAAGTTTATCACTTCTAATACTCCCACTCTATACAATTAACTAACTATATAGTTCTATAATAGTCGGTTTAGCTCGGAACGCCGATCGTATCAATCAATATATAGATCTTGTAAAGTTAGAAGGCGTGGTGGAGGCTAGGTTTGAATTATTCTCCAATCGAGACGAAGTCGAATATCTCTAGGGCACTAGAACCGAACTTCTTCACGAAATAATAGAATGGGCTACTTCGCTATTCTAAAAACGTATTTTCTAGTTAAACGGGATAGCTAGGACGGGAAAATCTACAGTCTCTTAAACTATAGCAAGGTCGCTTAAGGACACCAACTATCTCGGCGCGAGCTTCTTCTTTAAGAGGGGAGAAGGAGACCAAGGAAATGCGAAGAAGTTTTTTCTAACATTAACGAGGCGACTTATACACTAGAATCCGGAGCTTAGATCTAGTGTGTAAAAGGCACTCGACAATAACCCTAATATTGAGTCAAAATCGCTCAGGGAGCAGTTCGAAAAACTACTTCTTCAACCGCTACTAGGCCTTGACTAACCCGGCCGAAAATCTTAAACTGCCGTGATAGTGATTGACGCGTTAGATAAATATAAACATAATCAAGATATTAGAAATATTATTCGATTACTGTCTCGTCTATAGGAGGTGAAATCAGTTCGACTTCGGATCTTCTTGACGAGCAAGCCAGAACTCTTAATTAGTCTTGGGTTTTTAGAGATTAGAGATCGTGAATATCAGGATCTTGCTCTCTATAAGATACCCGAAGAAGTAACTAAGCGCGATATACATTTATTCTTACAAGACCGTTTTACGAATATCCGTCGTGATAGGAATATCTCCGGCGACTAGCCTGGTGATAATATTATCCAAGAATTCGTCAAAATATCAGTTCCACTATTTATTTCGGCTGCGACTGTGTGCCGCTACATCGAAAATCCGAAATAGGAACCTAGATTGCGCCTCGCAGAGCTCCTAAAGAACCAAGCCAAATATATATCGCGAATAGATAGGATATATCTGCCAATTCTAACGCGACTACTCGATGATTAAGAGAGTGATAAGTTAGAACAGCAGCAGCTCTTACAAGAGTTCTAGGATATTATAGGTACTATTATCCTTCTTGCTATTCCGCTTTCTATAAACACACTATCCGTATTTCTTGGAATAGGAGTAGACCAGATCAGCAACCGATTAGATATATTCCGATCGGTTCTTAGTATTCCCGGTAATCGAGAGCAGCCTCTTAGGATTCTACATCTCTCTTTTCGGGGTTTTTGGTCCAGTCTCCAACCAAATTTCATGTGGACGAGCCCAAGAAATATAAGGATATTGTTAGATCCTATCTCAAAACGATGCGGAGTCATCTACGGAAAGATATCTGCAATCTTACAGACCCTGGAGCGCTTAGGGCAGATATCAGCCCTCTTAATATCCGCCAATATCTACCACCGGAATTACAATACCATCTCACCCTCCGTTCCCCGCGTCAGGCTCAATCGTTTTTAAGGATCAGGTGTGGTGAATATTGCTTACAACAAAGGATGGAGGAAACGATCGCTGAACTACGACGTCAGCTTTAAGAACAACAGAGGCTGCGTGGTACTTGCATTTACCATTCAGGCACTAGCCGTCGAAGCTCCGTTTCAGGAGTGGCACGATACAGTACACGAAGCGCTCTCAACTTGGGATGTTGAATATCTTGACGTCTTACGGGAAATTCCTGAAACTCTTCGTAAAGACCCGTTAGCTTCTAATTATCGACATCGCACTGGAAGCGAGAGCCGAAAACTCACAATACACAATCCCGCGCGCGCTGGCAACTGGGCGTGACACCGGAGCACTCATCGACTGAAGGCAGCGGTAGCGATGAAGAATCGCATTCGCCATCCACAGCGGCGGCGGCACGCAGCTGGCCCAGTCGTGGCCGAGGCAACGACCGCCAATTGACTAAGGCAAGTGAGAGGACTCGAGCAGGCCGGTACCAAAAACGAACTTCTCGAGACGGGCAATCTGCACGACCATTCTGCACTATTGCCTGCATTCTCGGCATGGTCAACCGTGACCGTTTAGATAAAGATTGCCCCAACTTTAACGACTACGGGTTCCAGAGACACTCTACGGCGCCACAAGAGTTCACACGCCGGCTTTATCGTCAACTCTCTCGAGACCGAAATAATGGGTTTGAACAATTGCACGTCTGTGGTTGGACGGGCTATCTCGTCAAAGCCACTCTTCTATCACACGGATACACTGTGATAATCAAAACTACCACGGTGGACAAGCAGTACCCCATTAAAGCAGAAGCGGACAATTATCGTTATCTAAGCAGTCCAGGATTATTTCATTTAGATGAGGAGCAGAGGTGTTGGAGGTGGAAAGGAAACATATACTCGAGACCAAGGCGAGAGGGTTCGTATTCTCCCGCGCATCATTCTGACTTCAACATCAAGCGCTTCCGGAGACTTTTATATAGATCCTATCGCAATAGTCCCTAATCGATGATATATGTGGTCCTGGATCTTGATTATGGTTTTAGCCCCCACGAGATCGTCGCTTCCATTCAGCCCCCATCCTACTAGCGTGTTGATCTTAACCATAACTAGGATATATCTCTGCCGTACTGGAGAAAAACACAGACGATGGCAGGACACGTAGACTACTAAGGAGTAGTGCGGCTATGAAAATGAGCCAGCCAGCTCCTAATTTAACTACAGTATGGACCCGGCCGAAGAACTTCTAAGTAGCTAAAGATGATGAAGTTGCCGGTACTTCCAACATCACAACATGGACAAATTGCGCTTTTTAAAGGCCCCATTGAGGGTTGGCCAGTCCAGCACGGAGGAATTGATCCAGACCGCTGGCAATCAGGAGGGTGGAGAGAAAAAAGCACCCTCCCCGGCAGACCATAGTTACTGGAAGCCCTTCTTCCTGTCTGGCACCGCAGCTCTTAGCTTCGCAGTGACTTTTGCAGCCATTATAATTGGTCTCGCTGTTTTGTACTCCCAGTCCCTGGACTACAATGGCATCGCAACAACCAAGAATAACCTACATTACCTCTGGACGTATGGGCCAACTGCGCTTTTCACTGTTATTCTCGTCTACTGGGGTCTGCTCGAATATCAAGCCAAACTTCTGGCCCCATGGCGAGCGATGGCGGGCAGTGGAGCGTCTGCTCGCGACAGCATATTCCTGGACTTGATCTCGCCGTGGAACATATTGGTTCTTCCCAAGGCAGTCTCGAACAAATTGCCTGTACCGTTTCTGGCGATTACCGGAACCCTTCTCATTCGGTTGTTGATTATTCTCTCTACTGGTCTTCTTGTCTCGGAAAGGGTGTCCATCACGCACCCTGACCGGTCGCTGGTCGTCCGGCGGAACTTTATCAATAGGCCTGGTTTCGACCCCGAACGTGATGATTCGCGAATCATCCGGGTGGTTACCGCTATGCAAAAGTGGAATCTGAGCGATCCCCTAGGAACACACAATGGATATGCCTTTCCGATAATCGATGCCTCGCAGAGCTTAATCTCCCCTGATACCGTGGTGACGTTCAACGCGAGCGTCTTCACGGCAGACCTCACATGTGAGGTGGCTGCGGAAGATTTCACCTTCTCAACCACCAATGTCAACAAGAACGGTTACCCAGCGACGGATACTACGGTGTATGTGCCCAGGACAGGGGCTTCTTTCACCTGCTCGGCTCCGGACGATAAGAATCCGGATTCGAAAGGCTGCCCACAACTAAACGTCACCTTTCCTAGCTGTGATAATCCACAACCATTTCAGGTGTTTTTCACTCAAGACATCAAGCCTTACACGGCCCAATATTTCCTGGCTTATGGGTCAGAAGAATACCCTTTCAAGTGCAAGCGGGATGAGCCTGCTGAATCGGTAGCAGTTCTCCTTCGCGGAGTGGAGAGGCCTTCCCGAAACCGGTTCGAAGTCGACTTGACGAGTCTTCTTTGCCGGCCCCGCTACTCCATTCGCCATGTTCCAATCTCCCTTCGCAACAATGAGCTCACCCCCGACACCATCGCCCACCTTGGGGATACCTTGGGGGATGGAAATACCGACCAGTTGGAAGGGTTGTCGATTTGGGATCTCTACAGGGCAGCTGGCCCAGTCAACCAGCTGCCTGGCGACCCGAAGCAGCTGAATGGCACGTTCGCGAAGGAATTTCTCAAGGCACGGTTCAATTCGACCGCTGCCCAGCTGGTACGAACTTATTTCATGGGACCGTCCGGGGATACCGTCCCCGCCGAGGTTACCGAAAAGGAAGAGCGACTCATTGTGCGGGAGTTTCCGCTTATCTTTATGGAAGTGATCTTAGTTGTCCTGTCCTTCGTTTGTCTTGCTCTTTGGTTTCTATCCCGGCATCACCTGTGCCCTAGGGACCCTGGCAGTATCGGAGGACTGGCTACCATCCTTACTCGAAGCCCGCTCCTAATGGGATTTTTTGAGGGAACATCGACCACTCCATTGCAGAAACTGGAGGCCGCCCATTCCAAAGCCTCCTATCACACGGCTACCACTGAGGGCGAAGATGGTGCTTCTTTTGGTGTTGTTCCTTCGGGTGAAATGGAGATGAATTCAGGATCGCCGAGAGACAACGCGGCATCCGATCTTTCCAAATGGTGGCAGCCAATCATTGTCAGGACCCCTTCCAAAATTGGGGTAACTTTATTCACTGTCGCCCTCATAGTTGCACTCGAAGTTCTCAAGAAGTATTCCAGCTCCAACGATGGGATTGCAACGGTTGGTAACGGGGAATATATCAAGTACACGTGGGTTTATATACCAACCTTGACCATGGTAGCCGTCAGTATCCTGTATGGCATGCTGGACGCAGCCGCGGTTCTCTTTCAACCATACACAGTCCTCCACCGAGGAGGACGCTTTACTGGCACAGTAATGTTGGAAGACCTGGCGGGTAAGATTACACCAGCTGCGTTGATTTCCTGCCTATCGAAACGCCAGATAACCGTTCCTGCTACTAAGTTGGCGATAATTGCCGGCTCGATGCTCACGATTGCAGTCAGCGGCCTCTACACGGTCCAAAGCATCAGCTTCACGCAGACTATTCCTTTGGTAACGCATAGTAATGTCCAAAAGGATTTCTGGCTAGATGGTGGCGACGAATCCATCGGAAATCTTCCGGCCATTTTGGCTTTTGATCATATCCCGTACCCCAAGTGGACGTACGGGGAATTCATGTTTTCCCACGTCTCCCTCGCCAACAACGACACAAGCACCTTCCTGGGAAACAGCACTTCTATCGACGCCCGTGTCCCCGCGCAGCGCGCCGTAATCAACTGCACCATGTTTGACAATGACTTTGATATCAAATTCACACGCAACGCGACTGGGTCAGCAACCAAGTGGGACGATGATGGCGGCTTCATTCTCTCCCCTAACAACCCACCAAGGGACTGCGGCGTCGAAATCACCGCATCTGTTTATGAGCAAAATCCCTACTACGGAGTGCTCACCGACTACACCGCTCCGCTAGAACCCGGATGTCCCGTGTACCTGATGTATGTCGGCTCCCTCCATCACAACGATCCAGACAACAACACCCTTTCCATGGCGTACTGCTATCCGTACCTGGAGCAGCTGGAGCTCGACGTCACTTTCACCGACTCTAATTTCACCATTGACACCAGTCGTCCGCCCCGCGCTGTTCCGGGGACGTCAAAGGTCCTCGCTCGCAATCAATCCCTGAGTGTCGATTCCTTCCCCACGTTCTTGGATTCCGGCCGTAGCAATCCCAGCAGCGACCACAAGACCCACGGGTACAACGACAACATGGACGACTTCTTCAATGCGCTCATCGGCAGCGACATGGTCTCGTCGGCATCGGAACTGATTGGGCCTGGGAACACAGACCGATTGCTCAACAAGGTCGCTCGACTATACGGTATCACAGCGGCACAAGTCCTGAATGGCCAGGTTAATACGGATCTCTACGCGCCGACGGCGGATCAACAGAGGAACGGCACCATCCTCCGGGAGAAGTTCCGGCTCGTGCAGAGTCCAATCGCGACGCATATTCTTGCAGGACTGTTGGGTTTCATGCTGGTTTGCTCCGTGACTGCGTATGCGACTCTACGGACGCGAGGGATTCTGCCGAACGACCCGTGCAGTATTGCGGCTAAAGCGAGTCTCCTCGCAGGGTCAAAGATCCTTTCTGAGGATGTGATTCCGCCTGGGTCGGAGTGGCTGAGTGATGAGCAGTTGAGGGTGAATGGGACGTTTGCGGAGGATCGGTTCCGGTTGAAGTGGTGGGATGGACAGAGGTATGGGATTGATATTGAGCCGGATGGTGAGGGTTCCTGTTAAGTCTACTTTTATTCATTCGCAATGATGATGTGAACCCGGCCCATGTTGTCCAGGCTGCTGTTGATGGGGTGGTAGTACGGAGAAGAAAATAACTACTAGTATAGAGTTAATAGTAATCACTGGCAGTATACGATGGAAGATATCAAGTGGAGCAGTGGAGATTCAGCAGGAAGTCACCTCACCGTTTTATACACTCACTTCCTCTTTGCGTGCTGAGAGTTGAATGTTGTTAATGTTGTTCAGAGGAAGTACTTTTGTCTCTGGCCTAGACTGGCCTTCCCTTCTCTTCTCACGTTTTTTTGATCTCCTCGGATAACTTGCGCTTGCCACTAAAACCCTGTCATTTCTTCTTCGCTCCGTCTCTCTTCAACTCTCTTAACTCTCCATCTATCACTTTCATAATGGAGGTATAATTCCAAAACACACCCAATATCCATTTATCTAACCACTCCACTACACAGCTCACCTCTCCTGAAGGTGGCTTCCGCTCAAACCGCTCCTACCCATCTCTTAAACATATCTCCCTCTCTCCAACCACGTCTCGCTTTCCTAGCGACGACGACGATCCTCAGGACTACCATTCAGGCCGAGATGACTCCTCCGAAGACCTATACTATCAAAAAGCCGCGAATTCCCGTTTTATCCAAGGTTTTACGCATAATAGGGTTTTCATCAATGACCCTCGACATTTCGTGATTCGACATGTCGCTCAACAAGTTCTCGGTATTTGATCACACACTAATATCTCGCTGGCCTTTTAGTACTCCGAGCATATGCTTGATGTCGATCAACTTATAATAGAAACGGCCGATGTAGTTCAGTGTTAGAATAAAATAAGAAGTTAAATCCAGACTCGTTGCCAATTTATATCTCAATATTGCAATTATCCTTTTATCCAAATGACAACACCAGCTATACCCAAATTAGTTGCATACAGGACGCTATTAAAATTTTTATCTTAATATACATACAACAAAGAAAACACTATTAGGGTAATTGAGATTACGGGATGGTGAGACTCTTACATTCTTCTCTCTGGATAATAGAATATAAGCATGGATTTCGTTTAGGAAGTTAATAGTATTTCAATATTATTATTATTATTTATTCAGGTTTAACGTCCATACCCAGCCAACTAGCTATGACGGACCGTTGTATCTCAATAGATAGCTCTCTAGTATTACTGGAAAAGGATGGTGACAGATTCAAGTTTAGTATGCTCTAATGCAATTTTCCTCATGCTTTAACAATGTGTTTGCTTTATCTTGAACCATAAATAAGTTGAACAACCTTTTATTTTCAGTATTTGCCACCTCTGGTCTAATTATTCTTACAGAAAAATGACCTGATATTAAGCTACTGTCCAATCTCTGTTCTCCCACTCTAAGACGATTTGTCGAAGGCCAAAGACTCGACGAATTCCCAGTCGTTTTCTCCGGACCCAGCCACATAACGATCAGTTATTGAAGTCTTCAATCTCAACAATTAATCCCCTTTCCATTCATTACGCGACATTGAGCTAATACCCTTGATAAGGAGGCAGCTACCAACCGAAGCTCCGATGGCGATTAAAACTACCAGGATATCAACATTGCAGGCACTCCCTTGCCCACGACTTGCTGGGGAAAATATATCATGCCACTTTCCTCATACCAATACTTGGAAGACACGAGTAGTGGCTATTCTGAACAGGGTGTGATACTTCTTCCGACCCAAAAGGGTAGGATTTAATAGCAATGCAAGGACGGTGCAATGTTCGACAAATGTCTTCAATAATGGTATGGCCAACAGAAAGTCACATTTGGGCCAAATTCTGACGCCGAAGTCCCGTATGTGGGCACAAATCACTCCTATTGGTATGCGATGGTAAAGCTGTATCGTATCCTTCTTATTTCCTACCATCGTTCACTCTATCTGCTCTTAAAACACCACCAAAGATGGTATCCCTTTTAAAACAAAACGTGCAAATGTTACCTCCTGTCCAGATGCCATATGGTCGTTCGAAACACGATTTATGTTTTTATGTCCTAAAGCCCCGAAGTGCTAACCAACACCAATGTGTCACAAAGTCACCTTTTGATGTAAATTGAAGCGCCCCTAAAATGCCACTCAGGGTCATTGATATGTTTGCAGTTGTAGTGCTGGGCTACAGAGAGGACACGCGGAGAATCAGGATCGGCTGACAAAGGACTGTATAGTAACTAACTACTTATCCGAGGTTACTAAGATACGTGACCAAATTCGATACCGATTAAATAAAGGTTATAAGGCAGTGGTAGACTGGGAGATGTTAAAGAAACCTTTATCTATTAACTTCGACATCCGAAGCTAGAAAAATCCGTATGAACCTAACACCCCTAATTAGTTCCTAGCTCAACTTTACCGTCTAATAACTCTAATAACTTGGATATATCTATATCGTTCGATACAGCTCTTACAACCGAGTGAAAAAACCTCCAGTGCAGTTGATAATGGACTCTCTTGTCTAGATAAAATACTACAAGATACAGGGTAAATAGCATCGTAGTTATACCTCTATTCATTCTAGGAATCTCGGCCTCTGTTCCGCGACAGCGTTATAGAATCGAGCGGGGTTCGAATATCTCTAATTATATTTAAATCTTTGTAACATCTAGCCTGCTTTTAAAATTGTTAAACGAGTTTGGGAGGCTATAGACTCGAATATTCTGAATATCTAGGAGAGTTGGGACTAGGAGAAAAGAATCAAGGAAATAAATATAGATTTCTTAATCACTTAATAATTATTTATTTTTCAATTTTTGTTCTAGATTTATTTCCTCTCTTTCTTCCTATTAGTACTAATTAGAAACGACTAAATAAAGTCGCCAGGTAATGCATATATAGCTAAACACTATTTCTTTGTACGGCTAGTATAAAGAAGTGCTAAATTAATATATATCCTTGTTATAAATATACTAAGATCCTATCTAGCTATCTATCCAGCTATTACCTTGTATTCTGCCAAGCCGCAATATTCGCTGCCGAAATATCGATATTCTTACTAACTAAACGCTAAAGTATAGACGCCTACACTAGACTTGAATGTTATTAGCTATTGAACGGCCAAGTTCTATACCGGTATAAGGATACTTACTTAGACGCTGCACCGTATCAGCCCCTGAATAAATATAAATTACCCTTAAATCTATATATTCCTTCGTCGTTACTCCGTTATACAACGCGGCACCGAGTATTACCCGAAGCCGATACCGTCCCGACTACGTAATACTAAGAGGACTAGGTCTAGCGTATCCGCTTATTATATTTCCGTTATAGCTATATACGCTCGATATTAACGCTCTTATTAGCTCTATAATAGCGGTGAGGTCTTTGTTTCTTAGTAACGCGTATACGACTAATTAGACGTGGTTAGATCCTTAGTTAGATAATAGGCGGACGGTTACGATAACCGGTATAGTGAAGGAAATTCCGGGGTACACGGCTGGTGGGGGAGTAATCTTAAAAGTGACTCTGTATTCGTAGCCGCTACTACTAGTGTTATAGACTATATTATCTTATTATAGATATAGAAATGTAGATAAGTGCGTACCAATAAGGCAACGGTCTAGGAGGTTGCGTTGGTATAAAATGCATTTTAGACTGCTCTAGTAAAAATAATATATAGGAGAGAATTATAAGATTAGGACAGGTAATATTAGTATATAGAAGAAGAGTTAAACTCCTAGAACAGGGTTTCGACTCCTTTATATATAGAAACTTTCAAGGACCGAAGACTAGTACAGCTATGTTTGCCACCAAGCTAGTAGCCCACGGTGAGAGTACGGCTTCATTCGGTGAACTAGATTGAGGGGCGCTATAATACTGGGTCGAGTCCTGTGGTAGGCTGGCTCAGCTATATTCGTTGTTATCCGAGAGCTTCTGGATTCGTGGTGTGATGGGTCAAAGGGCCTCCATGTTGAGAAGTTCAGACAAAAAAATTATGTATCAACCGAATTGCGTACTGCAGTATGATGTCTAGTCTTGAGTAGGGAGCACAATAGACAAGTTTGGCAACTTTATAGACCTCCATGGCATGTGTTGTCAAAGAGACCATTGAAAACAGTTGAACAGAATAAAATTTCATGGAGTCGGTACTAATCGCTTTGAATATGATATACCTTCATCTGCTGGATTATCGAGCTAGTTTTGGGTTGGCATACATTTTCATAGACCAATCTCACTCTTGTCTGTTTTTGGACAACTTGTTCCGCGTGGAGTAAATCGCCCAGAACCAGCCTAGAGTAAGTTAGGGTAACGGCGGTGGGTAGGAGCTGTCACTAAGCTGGTCACCCATATTTCGTGGACATCTTGATCTTGATCCGAAGACAGCATATCGTAGTTGTGACAATTAAGTAGGTATGTTTGTGAGGGGGAGAAACTTGCCAAATAAAAAGCCCATAACTACAAGTGGGGCCGTCGCTAGTCGCTTGACTGGATCACACATGTGACGTTCTTTACCCTCTCCTCCAAGGGAAGACACCTTCTTCCAACTAGAGTTCTATTCTAGTATCTCTGCTGAAGCGATGGATAAAGCATATCTTCCAGAATGGGGTTTATTCCCTGTTGAGCAGTACTTGATTGTAGGTGTTTTATGCTACTATTGCTCTTCCAATAATATAGAGGATAGAATGGCTAATATTCTGCGATTAAGAGGTACTGGGATCCCTCTCTATCCGAGCCTGCTGATAGCCAGCGCCTCCGACTGATTCATGAGTTCTTAGAACTAGATGAGATTCCAATAGAATGGGATCCTACTCTCCGTGGATCATCGTATGCTGAACCGTCACGCATTCCTACTGTGGATGAGATTAACATAATCCTTCGCCCGTGGCGCTCGGATAAGCTCCGAAAGATAGCCTGGAGAATCTGGGGTTATGGTAGTAGTCATTTAATTCTATTACGTACTCACTATAACCGTGACGATAATTATAAGATCGAAGAATTAGTGGGGTCGGATGAGCTTGATGACGATAGGGCTTGGTGGGCTCTTCTAAACGACCAAGAATTCGACTTCGGTGACCAGTGGTGGTTAGTCTTTAATATTCTACCAGAATTAGCTGGACCATTACAAAGTTATAGCCGTCTACCATCTCAAGAACTTATTGCCCGGGACAGACAACACCTTAAAAATAAACTACCGAGACTCAAAGCCACCGAAGAAACGAAACGAACTCGATGTATAGAGATAGAGACAGCATATTTTCGACGAACAATCTCTCAAGGCTATTTTGCTATTGCAGATCGAGAAGCTTTCGAGAAGGATATGTTGCGGTTGATCTATCTAGACGGAAAAAGGAATATTGTACAAGAAACCCGGGCGGACTTTGATGAGGACACATTGGCAGAAGTTGCTGTTGAATGGGAAGAGTTAGCTCTACCTCTTAAATTATGGGAAAATGGGATAATTGGTGAGAAATATCGAATTGATGGGGAGATAGGGAGAGTGTTGTACCAATTAGAAGAAGCCCATCTAGATTAGAAGACTTTCATCTGAGTCGGCAAAGAACTACTATGGAATGATAATTGCTATCCTTCAATGCATTAGCGCTGATGGCACAAATTAGCATGGGTCCAAGATGATCAGGAAGCTTGAGTGCAAATGGGCAGGATTTCTTTGAAATGCCACAGCATTGGGTTATATGGATGACGGAGCTAAACCTTGCTTTTTTCTTGACATCGGGCTCCAATTATGATATGTCTCGTTGCTTGCACTAAGAGCAGTTGGATTTTTAACTCATTGCTGCCCAGAAACATACGGCGCCAACTGCAGAAAGCCTCCAGAAAGCCAAATTAAAATTTATGTCCTATTTATATTCACTGCTCGTTATTAGGACTAATAGCACTGAGCCTGCACCTTCCAATTTCTTATGCATATCATACAGGTCCACCTAATATCGAGCGTTCTTCACCTCGGCGGGCAAATCCTCCTCGGTAGGTCCTTCATCATACCCGGTCGAAGTCTGAGGCTGCGCATGACGGAGCCTGTCGCTGTCTAGTATATTAGACCGGTCAACAGCTTCGCGTTCGTCCTGTGCTGTTACGGAATCAGCTAACACCGGATAGTAGTGCTTGGAACAGGCTCTATACCTAGCTGCTGATCGGTGTTTGAGAAGGGAGGCTGCATCGGACTCTCCTCCATAGCCTCGTCGTCCTTC
The DNA here is from genome assembly GCA_003589665.1 of Aspergillus sclerotialis. Taxonomy (NCBI): domain Eukaryota; kingdom Fungi; phylum Ascomycota; class Eurotiomycetes; order Eurotiales; family Aspergillaceae; genus Aspergillus; species Aspergillus sclerotialis. The sequence goes on along the minus strand of MVGC01000340.1, from coordinate 14,058 downwards.
TGGACAGGAATCCTGCCAGTGCCGCTCGCGTAAGAGTTGTCCGGAACGCTCCCTGACACGGGCGAGGGATCGTTTTGACGTTCGTAGACGTCTTCTGCTTCTCTTTCGGCCAAGTTCGACATTTTACTGTGCAAAATGCGATATCAAGATACAAAAATATCTTGAGGATTTACTGTGACGTTTACCCCGTACTTATAGTATTCTTGCAGAAGGGAGGAATCCCGGTATAGTTCGCTTTTTACACATTATTTGGTCATACCTCGTGGCTTGTGAAACGAGCATTAAGTGGCCTGCGGTTAAAATGTTGTCACCTTTGCGTGTATCAAAACTATCATTGCATAGAAGATGGCGAATATGATTCAAACAGTGTCCGTGTAATGTGGCGACCTGTGTCTTATTTATGGATAATCCAGGTAAATAATCTCCCCATGGCAGGTAGTCAGACTCGTGTTGGCCGAACTAAATCTCAGGTCATACCTGCCTGTACTTAGTGGTTTAGAAGGCGTAACGTTCCTTATTATCATTTTCTACCTGTACTCTAGAGAGACTCCGCTGGGACTAGGGTGGGATCTGACTATGACACTATATTTTATATGATAACTTACCCCGTCTACATAGTATCTTCAAAATCAAGTTTTGTTGGAGGTCAAACGTAAGAACAGCTACGTAATATGACGTGGAACCAGTCGATGCATTCTAATTATTTATCTCATTAATCCTGTAAAACAGGAAGGCTCAAGTAGTAAGTTTTACAAATCTCGGACGATGATATTGATTTGAGATCAGCGAAACGTAAAATTATTTTTTTTACTTGTAATTTCCATTGGTAAGAGACTACCACTTGGTGCACATAAATACGAGCCTGACCCCATAGTAAAATACCACCATCTTGAGTATTTTATGCCTTTCGATCAAAAATACCTATAACTTATTTTCTCATATACCTGGAATATCCACATTAAATCACCATGTCAAGCCAGAATCCGGGAAACTTTGCCAACCGCCCGCATGAGCAGGTTGAAAACATTGCCAGCAAGGGTGGTCAGTCTAGCCACCAGGGAGGATTCCATCACATGAACGAGGAGCGACAGGTATGTGTTTGCGATCCAAGACGGTTCGAAGATTGCATATTCTAACGCTATATACTATTCTCAGCGGGAAATTGCCTCCAAGGGTGGGCAGGCATCGGGAGGCAGCTTTGAACCTGGAGATCCTCGAGCCAGGGAAGCGGGTCGCAAAGGAGGTTCCATGGGTCATCATGAGCCCGAGGAGTAAATCGTGGGGTAAATTATCCCAAGTATGGACAATTTCCGGTTATGTAGTTTAACTCAATGCGATTCCTAATATATCAGTTTTTGTCGCAGCATCCACTATTAAAGTATTTGTAGTGCTGCTACTACTAGGAGCTCACTATTCTGTACCTTTGCCCACATTTGGACTCGGGCGTTTTAGTGATACAACGAGGTCGAATAACTCAAGGATATCGCCATCTAGCTCCTTTGTCATTCCGAGGTGCCTAGAGAGGGATTGCTGGCCACGCAAGCCTCTTTAGCAGTCTGAGGGCGATAAATACAATGGCTGAATCGATCATATAGCTCGTAAATAGGACAGAGAAAAGTGAATCTCGTACTTATCCGTAGAGCGTAAAATGGGCGCAAATGAATACTCGCAGTCAGGAATTCCTAAAACGGAATATATTCTGCTTATCTTTTATAATATTCGACTGCCACATTTGCTGTCATAGAAGGCAAAGTATTTACAAATTTATTATGCATAGTTATCGAGCCTTAATCTATGGGCGACTGGCAGTTGGGATGAGAAATGATGTAAACGCGAGGTCATTCAGACTTTTCCCTGCTTTTAGTAATTTTATGAATAATCTAACGCCTAGCAGGGAATATATATAGCACTAAGTATCTTGCAGGACTTTTTTATGAAGTCATCTTATTCCAATTACTTTATAGATGATATCAACTGTAGTCACAGTACAAAGTGCGATCGCTCAGTAGATGCGATTCTTTCAATTTCCGGTATTCACTCGACCTTCTTTGACAACCGTTGCATACCGAAGACTGTTTAAACAGCGCAACTGCAAATTTCACAACCTCAGAATGGCTGCCCAACAAAGTAACCAGAATCTAACAGTCGGAAACCTTTTTAATGTCAATGACAAAGGTAAGCATGCTACACTGTCTCTTCTTGTACACTCTGTAATGACACAGGGCAATAGTGGCATTGGTCACCGGTGGCGGCTCTGGAATTGGCCTAATGGCTACCCAGGCGCTTGCTGTTAATGGAGCGCACGTATATATCACTGGACGCACAGGCGAGAAGCTATCTCGTGTCTCCGAGCTCTATTCAAAAGACATTCCTGGGAAGATCACTCCACTCGCCGGGGACATTACCTCGAAGGACTCAATTCAAGACCTCGTGCGAGAAGTGGCATCAAGGGAAAAAGCATTGCATATATTGATCAACAACGCGGGAATCTCAACTTCAACCCAGAATACCGAACTTCAGGACCCCGAGCGTCTGGGAAGGGAGTTGTTCAACCCCGAATCCGGTTCGTTTGAGGACTGGGAGTCTGTTTACCGTACCAATGTCTGTCAGCTATTTTTTACAACAACGGCATTCTTGCCGCTCCTGCAGGCTTCCACAGACATAGAACGAGGCTGGTCTGGGACTGTGATAAATATTTCTTCCATCAGTGGAATTGTGAGCGTTGCACAACATCATTTCCCGTACAATGCAAGTAAGGCGGCAGCGAACCACCTTTCAAAGATGCTAGCGCGCGAGATTGCTTCGTCTGATATACGAATTCGAGTGAACAATATCGCCCCTGGTGTATTCCCATCAGAGATGACCGCTGGAGGGAGTGATGAGAAGCAAAAAAGCGCACTTCCAAAAGAGAAATATGAAAACAAGATCCCGGCTAAAAGGCCTGGGAAAGATGAGGATATAGCGTCAGCTATTCTCTTCACAGCTATGAACCAGTACTTGAATGGGCAGACTATTGTCGTTGACGGCGGATATGTATTAGCTGCTGGAACAGTATGAGAGTTATAAGATTTTGGGTCCGGATCATCTTCCGCAATGAGGCCGTTGCATGTGGATATTCTCCGCCGTACTACTAGTATGAAGACTATAAGTCTCGGTGTGGCCCGTTACCACATCCATTATGAGGTATGAAGGTGCTGGGTCTAGGCGAGTGACGGATACCAAGCCACTGGGTATACAAAATTAATTGAAATATCACGGAGCACGGGCTTAGCCTAGCGGACTGATTCTTCAAGTCGTACACATAATCATATTATAGACAGACTTAATACCCGTATAGCTATCGACAGGATTTACCGGGACGGTGCATGACATAATAAATCACTCAATCAATCAATAGGTAGACAACTGTAAGGCTGATCATCTGCCTACAGTCAGTAGCCGGGTACATTCAAAGCCCCAGATCCCAGTTATCTTCCAAGTCGGGCAAGAAAGATGGGAATGTTGTTAAATCTGTATTAAATGCCCATATATCGGCAGGACCAAGTTCCACGCGAGTATCTGGCCAAGGCCACATATTTGTGGCCTGAGCTTGCACAATGCTTGTCTCAGTAGTATTTCCCACATTAGACGACATCACACTATTGGAATCCAGGTCTGTATTAGTAGGTTTCGGCGGACGGTCATCAAGCCGTCGTTGCTCTGGGATATTAGTGCGAGTGCTGCGGCCAATGGAAATGGTACCAAAGTATAGAATGTCAACTTTGATGCGCCCGGATTGGTCGTCCATCGGGAGTGCGTCAGAGGTATCAGACTGGGTTGTGGTTTTCCTCCTTGAAACCCTTGTCAAGGTCTGCAGAACACTAAGGCCCCGAGTTGCTACCTTGTCGGGTGGCTGTCCCTCTGCCAGTGTCTCCAGGCTTGTCATTACGTTTTCGATGGCGGGCCAGTCATTGGAGTTCAGGTGAGATCGGTCAGAGAACCGAGGGTGTTTATTAGAAGAGTGACGGCCGCAGTAAAAGCCTGGAAGTCCAGCGATTTGCAACAGAAGGTATTCGCAGTGAGTCGAGGGATAGATGTATAGCATGTAATCATATTCCGAGAGGCTTCTAGGCAGCTGTTCCTGCTGTAGTCATAGGCTCCCTCAGTTCCAGATTCCAAGAGAAGTGGCAAATGGAGCCAGGCCAGGAGTTGGTAGTACCACAACTGCGTCATAATTTTAGTGTAGGCCCGGGCTCGTTCGACAGATATTCCTGGCGGTAAGGTGGTTGGGTCCTCAACCACCAGAGGGCCAATTGATATAAGCTCCGCATCGATGGTCTGGGTTGTTCGGACCATTGAGGGTGTAATTCTGCTAAACTTTTGATTTCTTTCGATAATGGATCCAGCTGTGCGACAAAGTAAATCCATAGTGGATAGATTCTGTGCCTCGTTCCCCCTTCGCTTTGAATCCAAGGCCACGTCAGTGATGCCGTGATACATTCCTAGCATTAAGGAAAGGTATCTGTCTGCGTAAATAATGTGATTCCATATATGCCTTGCCCTGGAAACGGATTGAGACTCCTCCGTCGATTCTGGGGCCAGTCGATGGAGCGCGATAGTTTGAGCCACGTTGAGCGCCTGGCGATAGCTCAACCAGGCGCTCCGCAATTTTCCGTTATTGTTATAAAGTACCCCTTGAAGTATTAAACACTCCAGCCTATCAATGCTACTTACTAGGGTCTCATCAGAGCTCATGGAATGTGCAACGATTTTGACACATTTCGCAATCATTTGGGTTGGAGCATACAGAAGCCCAATGACTCCACGTTAAACCACCGTGGAAACTGCTGGAGACAAATGGCCACCCATAAAAGGATTTTGGCGACCGCAGTTGGATGATGGTTAGAACGGGCTGCCGCCGCGCTTGAAAGTAGCGATTCCTCGTACTCATGGAAGCATTGAGCCCTGATTAGCCACCAGCAGCTATTGGCTTCATCGAGTCTTCTCAAAGCACTATCTGGTGGTAACAAATCTAAGAGGTCCTGGCGTAGCTTTTGCCAGTGGCGAGTGGATGCGCTATATAATGTAATGTTTGGCGTAGAAGCATCCGATCGTCGAAATCCAAGCTACTTCATGTCAGGATAGTATAATACAAGTTGGAGCATGGTACTTACTACACCATTATCAAACAGCGACAAGACTGGGGCGTTTTCGTTTGCAGGCGTGGCGGCGGCACTAGAGGTTGATTCACTTATCTGTCGCGGTGGATGGGAGCACCTGCGCCTCCTCAACACCACCAACGGTGCCTAGCCGCCGCAGAACTTTCTCAAGAAGGGACTCTGCGCGAGAAAGTCGATCATTCACTGACATACGATCTGATTGGCGAGTATTTTCGGGCTCTGGTAAATCCTGGCTGCGACAGGTAGTCCCCCTGGCCAGGCATTCGCGACAACTTTGGTCGCCATCAGAAACGAAATGATAGCGAACCTTGCGACGTTTACCTTTCGCAGTCAGTCTAGAATCAATAACTCCCGGCCTTGGTCCTAATGGGGAATTCCTTTTTTTAAGATCACTTACATTCCCAACAACTGCGTGTTCCTTTTCGGATTTTCTTCCGAGGTGGTTGCTGGTCCAGGGACGGGGATGAGGGTGAATGCAGTAGTCCGCATGGTCGCACTTATAATTGTAAAACAAGGAAAATATTATTGGTTTTCAAAGCGTTTATAACCCAAAGTGGGAAAGTGGTGGACAGAAAGGGTAGCGTATCACTCACTCAGATATTATTGGCCCGCTGACCGCTGAGACTGGCCATCTTTCAAGGATAATATAGATTTAGCTGTTTAGATATAACTCCTTTAGCGCTATTGATATATACCTAGGAACAGAACTAAGCGAGCTTTACTGATAGATTTATTAGAATCTAGGAAGCGTTCTCAAAGGTAGAGGGATATACTTAATATAAATAAATACAAGAGGCAAAGGCCAGATCCAAAACAAAAGAAAAAAAAAATTTTTGAATGAAGGAGAGGGAGACGGGAGAAGACGAAGAAAAATGAAAGACACGTCAGCTGGTAAGGATTATGCAGGATGATTGGGTGCAGTTCAGAGAGGTTCAGGCGAGCTCAGGGGAATTCAGGTGAAGCCACTGAGGAGGACGCTAAACCAACCAATCCAAAAAGGCAGGTGAGCAAAAACATACAACAGTTAGGATTCGCTTGCGGTCACCCATCAAACTACTAACTAACCGGCGTGTGGCTTGAGTACGGCTGAGCGGACGGGAAGCCCTGTTTTCCACACCCTGTGGTCATATGTACTTGACTATTGTAAGTAGCAACCTTTATAGGCCTAACAGAACTTGTTGAGTTTCGCGTGAGACTGACTTTCCAATAACGGCACCCATTTAGCGAGCGATCAGGTTGCACTCAATGACCCTGGGGTGCGAGACTAGACCGAAGGTAACGATGATGGGCACCCAAACGTCGAAGTTGAAGGACGGTGGACTCTGGATTAGAGTGTTCCAAGTTGCTCAGCTCTTTGGGCACTCACGCCTTGTAAAGATCCAACGATATGTGGTGTCGAAAATAGTTTTCCAAATTGGTCGCTGTGTCCGCACCTTATTTCGCCAGGTTTAGTCAACCAAAGGGAAATCGCAGATTGATTAAGCAAGGACACGATTATCTCTGAAGATATAACCAGGAAATCTTGCAGTCTGGCTATATCGTTAACTGGTTGGCCCAGGTCAGGTTATAATAATGACAACAGGCATTTACATCGGCATTTATGCATGGTGAGATATCCAGGCTTTCACAGCTGTCGACAACATGTGACTACTTTCAGAGTCGCCTATATGAGTTTGATCTTCCTCGATACAGAATCCTCGAATTTGACCCACGGGTGTTCATGTATATCTCTGTCAGCCGGGGAATATTCTTGAAATCGCAGCCAGCCAAAGATGCTTTGCGTTACAATTACAACCCAAAAGACGAATTTTATCTAGTGGTGCGTTTCTTGTGTCCAGTTAATCTGCACATTGCTCCTCGACGATATTGGTGGTGTTAGGTGTGTTCTGTGTGTAGATGCGGGTACAGGCAAAGACACAGACTTCTGCCCCTCAGAAGGAGGAACAATGCTGACGATAGAGCAGCAACACTCAGGCCTGCAATATCGTGTATGGTGCAATAGTCTTAAAGGAAGCGAAGGGCCGTCGTAAACGACGCGGATGCGCTCACTCTCAATAACAGAGAAAGAGACCTGCCACACGAGACCACAAAACCTGAGACTTTCCTGGAAAGGTATAGATCAAGGAGACTGACATCGGTCTTGTCTGGAAGTAATTTCTTCTCGCCAACCTTCTCCGGGCGCGAGAATAATAGTCCACCATCTAGCCTTCTCCTCGTTAGCATCGCCTATGTCGACAATTATGGAGCTCGACGATTCACCCTCATTGTTTTCCGCTTGGTTGTCTGTATGTCGAACGGTAGACAGACTCGAGCATATACTCGGCCCAGTGGCATAGGGGATGTTGTAAATCTGCGTCAGATCCAACTTGTGAAAACCCCGGGATGGCGTTGGAACGCCCTTGGAATAGGAAACAGGACTAAGGCAAACTGGCTTCTTACTTTGCGCGAAGGCAAAGACCGTGCCAAGTTCGGAACCCTTGCTCATATGTCGCCCGATACCTCACGTCACTTGGGTGGACAACATCCTCTCTTCCATCAAGCGGAAGGCTTGAGACGGCTTTGAAACATATACGAGACCTAGGGAATGAATTGATTATTTTGTTTGTGGCTGCGTTTCACCTGAAGTCATTGTATTCAATAGCACTACCTAGGTAAGTACCTATTAAGTTCTTAATTTCCCTTTCAACCCTCGTCCATCTTAGAATCAGGCTAATCGGCCCGGTAACCCGGTATATTCGAGTTTGGCTTGAGTTCTGCAGAACTTAATGTCAACTATATTCATTTCTTCAATATATCCAGGTGACCAGTAATATTGCGGGGGTTGTATACATGAAACTAATCCCCAGTCGTTTAATTATTCGAAGTGCCGACAAGATGGGTTCTGCAATACCCCAGACTGAATTCAATGTGGGGAATTACTAGACTAATTAGGAGGTTGGCCTAGTCTCTTGACGGGTTCAGACTTATGTACTAGATATTGACATTCCTAGTAAGGGGGTTGTCGACTGGTTTCTGGGTAACATCTTGCCAGTTAGACGAACTTCCAGTTAGTTCCCCAGACCGGTACTCTACACGACCATTGTAATGCTTTATGCTATATCAAAGTGGAGATATAATATCGCACTAGCTAAAAGCTAGGATGCAACGAATGCCAGAAATTCACCCTTCCAACCTTTGCGGGGAGACAGGCCTCCTCACCTTCTCAGTAAATTAATATAGACAAGGATCATAAATAGTCTAGTACGGTCCAGATAAACAGTGAGAAACTAGAACCCCAGTTTAATTTACTCCGTGAGGGGAATACCCTAAGAATTATACCTAGAGCCTAAATAGATGAAAAACCACCTCCCAGAATCGGAAGTAAAGGACTCCCCTCCGTGTCTAAGGTCTTGATTTCATTAATTAATCCCCGGGAATTCGGATTTGATTACCGTCAACTGAAGAAGATATAAGATGCAGCGACTCTCTGTTTTCATGCTGTTTTTTCCGTCGCTCGATTGAGGGTTGTAGAATAATACCGGTGTCAACATGCATCGCTCCTTGGCAATCTTCCTCTTTTCTTCTCTTGTGTACGCACAACAGTCCATTTGGGGACAATGTATGATGTCTCTCTATTCTTGTTCAATATGAATATATACGGACCAAGCTTATATCAACAGGCGGCGGACAAAACTGGTCAGGGCCAAAGGAATGTGCCGCTGGGTCGACGTGTAGCACATTGAACCCTTGTATGTTGTCAAGTGACTTCATGATAGGACTTGCTGATTCTTTAGACTATGCGCAGTGTGTTCCTGGTGCGACGACGATGGCGACGACTACTACCAGTAGTATACCACCAGGAAACTCAGCAACACCGACAGTCACTTCCGCGCCATCTGGGAACCCGTTCGAGGGTTACCAGATGTATGCTAATCCTTACTACTCGTCTGAGGTATACCACTCGGCGATTCCCTCGATGAGTGGATCACTTGCAGCAAAGGCAAGTGAGGTGGCGGAAGTTCCGTCTTTTACTTGGTTGTATGTTCCCTCCCCTAGTTCTCCTAATTGGAGACCAGCTCACGACTTAATAGAGACACAACGGGCAAAGTCCCATCGATGGAAACATATCTCGCAGATATCAAGAAACAAAACGCCGCTGGGGCTAACCCGCCGATTGCGGGTATTTTCGTTGTCTATGACCTACCAGATCGTGACTGTGCCGCGTTGGCTAGTAACGGAGAGTTCAGTATTGCCGACGGTGGTGTTGAGAAGTATAAGGCTTATATTGATTCCATTCGCGAGATTGTGGTGAAGTACCCTGACGTTAGGATTATTTTGGTTATTGGTAAGTTTTCATTTCCTGGCGGTATGGTCGGGATGAATGTGGCTAACGACATATAGAACCTGACAGTTTGGCGAATCTGGTTACAAACTTGAATGTCCAGAAATGCGCCAATGCAGCAGATGCTTATAAAGAGTGTGTTGCGTATGCTCTTGAGAAGCTAAATCTCGAGAATGTGGCTATGTATATTGATGCTGGTAGGTCAGATTCCACATATCTAAAGGATGAAGGCTGACTTTGTGTAGGGCACGCAGGATGGCTAGGCTGGCCAGCGAATATGGCCCCTGCAGCGCAGCTCTTCGCCCAGGTATACAAGAATGCTGGGTCTCCAGCGGCAGTTCGCGGGCTAGCTACTAATGTAGCAAACTACAATGCCTGGTCAATTGACACATGCCCATCGTATACCTCGGGTAATCAAAACTGTGATGAGAAGAAATATGTCAATGCTATGGCTCCTCTGCTAGAGGACGCGGGATTCCCAGCCCACTTTATCACCGACACATGTGAGTGGATATGTTGTACCTCTATTTGAAACAAATCTGACTGTTCAGCTCGCAATGGTGTCCAGCCCACCGAGCAGAGTGCGTGGGGTGACTGGTGTAATGTTAAAGGGACTGGGTTCGGGGTCCGCCCTACCACCCAGACGGGCGATCCTCTCGAGGACGCATTTGTCTGGATCAAGCCTGGTGGAGAGAGTGATGGCACATCCGATAGTTCTTCGGCCCGGTTTGATGCGCATTGTAGCTATAGCGATGCACTTCAACCGGCCCCCGAGGCGGGTACTTGGTTTGAGGTAAGTTTGGTTGACCGTGGGATGGATATATAAGACCACTGCTGACTTTGGATAGGCGTATTTCGAGCAACTTTTGAAAAATGCCAACCCGCCATTTTAATGGTCAGTCGAGGATGTAGGATCTATGGTTTGATAGCAATTGAACAATGAATTATCCATAGTTTAAAATAAATCGGAATAAATCAATCTGTTCAGGCTAAAAGCAGGATGAGTCAGCATGACAACATGTGGGATGCCGTGACCCCCACGTGACCCCCACTCTAAATGCAAACGGAAGAGAGAAAAAAAAGTAAATGGAAGGAAGACGGAAGAATCGACGGGACAATCAATGGGACCTGCATGGAATTGCATGAATTAGTGTGTCTGAAGAGAGTAGACACTCCGAAAAGAGCAAAAGTCCGTGGTACAGTAGACCAGACAGAGAGAGCGAGGAAGACAGTATGCCCCTCCATACCCCGCCACTTTGATTGATGAAGTATAGAGATAGAGTGTTCAATTCAGTCTGTGTAAAGGAAACTGGTAATTCGAAATAATCTAATCAGTAGTACCGAACAAAAGATCAACATTGCCGAGTGGAAGTGTAGAAGAAGAAAGGGAAGAAGAAGAAGCCGATTCCCTCTAGACTCACCGGGTGCCCCTCTCCAAATTTGCCCCGTCCCACTATTATGACGGAAGGTTTCTCCGGCTTACTTCAATCGTTTCTTCTATTCTTTCCCTGATTTTCTCTTCTTCTCTCCCCTCCTTCTCTTCCGTCATACCCTCTTCTTTGCCTCCCTATACTCTTTCCTATCTACTTCGTATCGATCTTGGTTCTTCGATCGATCTCTACTCTCTCTCTTCTCATCTGACTCGTACCTATCACTCATTTCATCATGTCCAACCAGGCTGTGTAAGTTCTTGATTCTGTTATCTATCTATCGTTCAATCATCCCACTTTTGGTTCGGAAGCAGCACGGTTCTCATACCGGGAACTCGGTTGTATTCAATTTGAATACTCCTATAATCCGCGACAACCCGGTTTATCATGAGACTGTTTGCTTCTATAATACAATACCATGTCTACCCCTCCATCCCCTCTGCGATTGCTTTGCTACCCTTGGTTGACATGAATTGGTAACTGACTTTAGCGCCCGTCTGGCCGGCATCAACGTCGGCTCTCCGGCGCCTCACCCTAGTGCTGATTTCGGCCTCATCGGTTTGGCCGTCATGGGCCAGAACCTGATCCTCAACGGTGCCGACAAGGGTTTCACCGTCTGCGCCTACAATCGTACCACCTCCAAGGTTGACCGTTTCCTCGACAATGAAGCCAAGGGTCAGTCGGTTAATACTGATATCATCGGAATGGTACACTGACAAATTTCAGGCAAGTCGATCGTCGGTGCTCACTCGGTGGAGGAATTCTGCGCCAAGCTGAAGAAGCCCCGTCGTATTATGCTCCTCGTCATGGCTGGCAAGCCTGTCGACGACTTCATTGATGCTCTTCTGCCTCACCTTGAGAAGGGTGATATCATCATCGACGGTGGTAACTCCCACTTCCCCGACAGCAACCGTCGTACCAAGGCCCTCGCCGAGAAGGGCATTAGCTTCGTTGGTAGCGGTGTCTCCGGTGGTGAGGAGGGTGCTCGCTATGGCCCCTCTCTTATGCCCGGTGGTAACGAGGCCGCCTGGCCCCACATTAAGGACATCTTCCAGAGCATTGCTGCCAAGAGCGACGACGGCGAGCCTTGCTGCGACTGGGTCGGTGACGAGGGTGCCGGTCACTTTATCAAGATGGTCCACAACGGTATTGAATATGGTGACATGCAACTGATTTGCGAGGTGAGAATGTTGGAGCTAGAATTAATTCGCATATGCTAATTTGTTAGGCCTATGACATCATGAAGCGCGGGCTGGGAATGCCTGTCTCCGAGATTGCTGAGGTTTTCGCCCAGTGGAACAACGGCGTTTTGGATTCTTTCTTGATTGAGATCACTCGCGATGTTCTTCGCTACAATGACGACGACGGCACTCCTCTGGTTGAGAAAATCCTCGACCAGGCTGGCCAGAAGGGTACTGGCAAGTGGACCGCTATCAACTCTTTAGACCTGGGCATGCCCGTCACCCTGATCGGCGAGGCTGTCTTCGCTCGTTGCTTGAGTGCCATCAAGCCTGACCGTATCCGTGCCAGCAAGCTCCTCGGTGGACCTACCCCCAAGTTCACCGGCGACAAGCAGGCTTTCATCAAGGACTTGGAGCAGGCTCTCTACGCCTCCAAGATTATTTCCTACGCTCAGGGCTTCATGCTCATTCAGGAGGTAAGTCAACTGCATTCCTCAAATGAGAATGGTGTCTAACTCGGATCACAGGCCGCCAAGGAATACGGGTGGAAGCTGAACAAGCCCTCCATTGCCCTCATGTGGCGCGGTGGCTGCATCATCCGCTCTGTTTTCCTCAAGGACATCACCAATGCCTACCGCACCAACCCCAACCTCGAGAACCTCCTGTTCGACGGATTCTTCAACAAGGCTATCCACAACGCCCAGGACGGCTGGAGAAACGTCGTCAGCAAGGTCGCCCTGTGGGGTATCCCTGCTCCTGCCTTTAGCACTGCTCTCAGCTTCTACGATGGATACCGTACTGAGAGCCTCCCGGCCAACCTGCTCCAGGCCCAGCGCGACTACTTCGGTGCTCACACCTTCCGCATCAAGCCGGAGTACGCTAACAACAACTTCCCTGAGGGTAAGGACATCCACGTCAACTGGACTGGACGTGGCGGCAATGTATCCGCTTCGACCTACATTGCTTAGATGGGAACATGCTTGTGTATTGGGAGGAAACGATAGAATGTTTATGGTAAAATATGGATAGTATTCGATGTATTTAGATGCATTTTTTATGCCCTACTGATGAGCGAATGAATCTCAACATTTACTGGTTTAAATCCAATATCTAGGAAGTGTATGTATTCTGTAGGATCAAATAGTCAAGATTGTATCATCGCCCATTCGCCCTAAACCCAATCGGGAACGACGTGCAACTCCACCATTTCCTCCCAATCATCCATTCCATCTCATCTTCAACTCTTCCCTCTCCCACTTATTTACTTTTTCCTTTTCACCTCAACTGAGCCAGCAGCCTGAGAAGTATTCCCATCCTCGCTGCTTGGCTCTATCCCTTTCTTCTTCCTTTTGTTGTACTTGACTTGGATGTTCTGTTGTTCCTTCCGTCACTCCTTACCTAAGTTCCGTTCCACTCACTCCCCTCCACTCTCGTTCGACCGACGTGGTTTGGTTTTGGAGCTTGGAGTCTGGTTTCCCTCTGTGGTTTCGAGAAATTGGACGAATTAGCGCGGCTGTGATTGCCTGTTGTTATTGTCTTGCATCGATTCGGATGTGCTAAGATATTGATCGAGAGCGAATTGTCTGTTCACGGAGCTATTGCATTGATTGCTGAATTGACTGAGCGCGATATATAAGAATAGGAGACGCAGGTTGGATTTATTAAAAGATCTGTCTGCTAGGTAGGAACGGAAGGTTCTTTCGATTGGAACGCCGGGAATGGCCACCGCCATGGTGCCGCTGGAGCTTGCGTTGAGTGGTGCGATTGGGGCACGGTGAGTTGATCTTCTCCTTTCTTTGCTTACTCCTTGAAATGATATATGCCATACGAAAAGATACAGTCGAAAAGAAAAGAAGCTGACAGCACCAGCGTCCGCATAACAACCACCCAACCAACCTCCACAACAATAGAAGGCACTCTCTTCACAGCCTGCCCCATAACCAACATCCTCGCAATAAACACTACCC
>MVGC01000339.1:0-27128 GCA_003589665.1 Aspergillus sclerotialis | reverse complement strand
TGTTTGGGGATGGATATTCGTGGGATCAGGGAGGAAGGTGATGGTGATGGTAGGTGGGTGTTGAAAAGAGTGTGTAGATGTCAAGACCGATCAACATTCTCAGAAGTCAGAATCGGTTCACCCAACGAGATATCACGGTCATGGCCATTTTCGATCTGCTCAGAAGACAGGAGTCCGCATTCTTCCTCAGGAGCAGTAGATTCCTTTCCCACCGGAAAATCAGCGGGCTGATTCCGACCAAAATCCACTCCACGATGCCGAGGCTTCTCCTCTCTAAACCGCTCAGGTTCATCAGTCTCTTCCATCCAGAAGCTCTCAATAGCTCCAATAACACAGACAAGACCGCATGCCCACCACGCTAGTACGGAGTACCCGCTCTCAAGACCCTTCGAATGAAGCAGTCCGGTAATAGTCGGGCCAAAAGCACGGCTCAAACTTGCTGTCGAGGCAGCAGCACCGTTGATACAGCCTAATACTGAAGACGAGGGCGCAGCGTTCGCGAGAAGGATCGCTGTTGATGGGAAGGCGATGACATGGAAGGTGATCTTGCTGATCAGTGCGACATATGCGGCTGGCATTTGGAGCTTTGTAGGAAGGAGGATCAAGTAGGGAACGGCTAGGTAGAGGGGTGGCCAGACGAGGAGGACAATGCGGAAGGTGCGAAGGGTTCCAAGACGACGGACAATGAAAGGGAAAAGCCAGAGCTGCGCGATCATAGAATAGACTCCTTGGACGGCGAGCATGAAGCCGATTGTTTTGGTCTGGAGTCCTAGTCCGCCAGTGAATTTAAACGGGAGAGCGACATTATCGTCGGACTTGGGTGTGCTGAGGAAGACAGGCATAAGTTGATCGAAGGAGACGCTGTGGCTGTTGTTTTATTAATAGAAACTCATATTGGTTTACACAGGAGGTCGACTTACTATGCGAGGATGCCATAGGCAATGATATTGAAGATAACCTGCTTTGTGAACGCCTTTGGCACAGCGGGCTTGTTCTTCATTTGACCTTCGACTTCGTCTTCGGACAGCTTCTCTGGCTCTTTCATTGGGCCAAGGCAAGGAGATGACTCCGTGCTCTTATATTCTGGCGGAGGGACATCATCGTAGTCGAAATAACCCGGTTCATTGTACTTTGTCGCTTCCGAGTCGAACTGAGCATCAGACTTCCAAAATTTACTGATCAACCAACGGCCCAACTCAAGACCACGGTCACGACGGTGCTTCATCTCCGCATGAGTCTCCTCCAAAAACAAGAACCCGACAATAACCCCGCACAGCAAGACGACAACACAAACCAGGTTGGGAAGCAGAAATGGGAACCGATCAAAAATGGTATTACGTTGGAACAACCAGGGATAATTCTCGCAGGGCTGAGCTAAAGCACCACCCATTGCGGGTCCGATGATCGAGCCCAAGCACCAAACAAACGGCATAATCGAGTAAGCGCGAGGCTGGTGTTCTTTCACAGTGACGAGCTCGGCAACGGTAGTCTGCAGCACACCGATATTCCCATTCAACAAACCACCCAGCGCACGAGCGATCATAGCAGTAGGGAGATTAGGAGCGAAACCGAAGACAATCATGCTGATTGCCGTTCCCACTAACCCCATAACGAGAACAGGCTTCCTGCCAATGCGATCACTCATCCGGCCCCAGAACATACCGGCGGAGAATTCCGCAAAAGTAAAAGCGGAAGTAATCATTCCTGCGTACAGAGCAATCTTGCGATCGTTATCGGTTACATGGAACGATTCGACCATGTGATATACATATGGAAAGATGGACATGAATGCTATCGGTTCGCAAATCCGGCATAGTGCTGCGATTGGTTAGTCTGAATTCAAATAAAATAAACCGAGGGCAACCTCGACGGCAAACGAGCCGGTCTATCAATCACTCACCTAGTACAAACAGTTGGCGCAAGGGAAAACCGGACCAATCGCCGGCATGGGCATGCCGCCGTCCTTGTAAACATGCCGGTCGTTTGAACATTTTCAATATCGGTGTTTCAATCTGGACTAACTCGGTTGTAATAAGGATTGGGCTGAGAAAAAATTAATTTCCTCTTCTTGCCGTGTAGAAAGTGATGATTAAGGAATGTGGTCTCGATTTCTTTTCTGATATAAAGAATCGAGATATGTATGGGACACGCCAAATGGGAAGAAGCTGTTGCTAAGGGGAGTTCAACATTGCTTCTTTAGGCGGATTGTAGAGTGGATATATCGATGTGGTGGTATCCGCGATTGGGGGGAACTCAATCGGTTTTATCTCCAGAATTCAAGGTAAATAGTTTGGAAAGTTCATAAAGATAGTCAAAAAGACAAAGACCATGGGTGGATCAATTCAGCCAGAGGATTGGATAGAATGATGTAAGAGATAGTGATGTAAGAGGAAGGTAGAGAGGGCTTAAGAGTCCGAAGAATGCTAGGAAGGGAAGATCAGAATCAAAAGAACAAAGAAGACAATGGGACGAGGGTTAGCTTTAAAAGGAGATCAGGACGGGAAGGGAGGAGTATATCTAGTGGATATCAAGAACCAAAACGTCAACGGTTCCAATATATCTACTACGCATCTGGCAGACAAGACATAGTGCAGGCCCATTTCGGATCCAACTGTAGGAAGAGCGGATTTAGGATGCGGGATGGAGGTTACGGGTTGCACAGCAAACAACTTGAAAATTACCGGATCCACTTGCCATTTTTCTTTCACATTTTCAGAGCCAATTCACATTCATACCATTCAGGTAAAAAGGGAAGAAAGGGGGTGGAGCCAATAGGAGATGAAAGGAAAGACAAGCTATACATCAAACAAACCGATGATGATCATTTAGGTAGGGATGTATCTATAGTCTTAGTCTAGTCCCAAAGTTTAGGCTGGAATCCACTAGGAAAAGCGACATAATGTTCCGAGAGAGAGGATAGGAAGGAGGAGACGGAAGGAAGAACGAACAGTCGAGTCATCAAATCAACCGAAGGTGATATGCCAATCGCAGTGGCCCAAGGAGAGCCGCCGATTGACCGCTAGTCAGGGTAGTAGGGTAGTAGCGTCAAGGAAGGGGGAAGGGATGGGATGGGCTAGGATTGGGAAAAGAAGAGAGACGGATCTGAACATGGAGATGGGTAAAGAAAGGATCGTCTTTTCCAGAACCCTGGTTGAGGGTATGAATTAGTGAGATGATAGATCTATCTTAGCTCCACATCTCCTGTGGCGCGCGTCTCCTGAGTCTGTCTGTCTTGAAAATCCTTCCAAACGTTCCACAACTGCGGATTCATTCTAGGAGATCCACTAATAATCTACAACCGAAGGGGGGGCAAACAGATTGGGTTCAGCTACGGACAAAAAAGCAAACAAATACGATTAACTAACACAAATGCGGTGTAGAAAAGAAAGTCAGTCAGTCAAGGAAGAAAGGGAGGGATTGTTGGATCCGGGGGATTAACAGCAAGGGTTTGTCTTCTCTCGATGAGATGACTGAAGAAGATCAATTCCAATTTGTTGGATCTCTTCCGACTATTACTTACTTCCAATGTTTCACTGAACCGTTGGTCATGTCAGTATCCTGACTACCTAGTAGTATATTGACACGATTCCTGTCTATTATTCATGCCCTAATCTCCACGGAGTCTATTTTGTTAGGCTGTCAGTTTCAGAAGTCTATACTTCTCCACCGTCTATATTGACACGTCATAAGGTTTCAGGGATCAGTAGGATCATATAGTGCCTGACTTAGTGCCATTGAGATCTGGAGCCACGCGAGTCGAGGTTTGAGGTGTCAACAGGGTGTCCAGGTGTCAACCAGTTGGCAAGAGGGGTAAGAAGAGACTTAGTCAGGATAAAAGAGTGTACTCTGGCAGAAAAGAATGAATCCCATTGCTTCTGGATAAATATGAAAGAAACAACGTCATAAGAGAAAGATTCCCAGCCAACAACACCCCAGCATTCTTTGTTCCCTGTTATCCCACGCGGATGGATGCAATCTCAGCAACCCTGCATTTACTCTGTATTTACCCTTCCACGTCGGTTTCACCTAGGCCTTTTCCACCAATCTGGATGCTTCCATGGATATCCCGATGATTTGCTGTATTGTCTATGCATTTCACGCAGCCAACTCAACTCCAACTCCAACTCCGAATCTCACTAATCTTACCCCGAGGGAAAGATGCCGAGATCCCCGGTTCATCATCCTATCTGGCGGTGTTGTTGTCCTATCGTGAAGTAAACCTGTTTGTATTATTATTGTATTGTATCCAGAAGTATCACGCGATAAAAGCTTCAATCGTGTTCATGTCTATATCCAGTCGGACTTGCCGGATAGTCGGAAGGTCTAAGGGTCATAAGCCTGAACCAACAATATAGTTACTAAACCACCGATACCAGATCATCTGAACACGAGCATGTAGCGGTCGGAAGTTGACGTGAGAAATAAAATAGGAACTGTCAAATCAAGCTCTTAGACACTGCAGGTGATAGAAACAGCGAAGATCGCAGAAGCCATAAGTAAGCGGTGAGACCATTGGGCGAGAGAACCCGAGAGACTTGATGATGATGATGCTATTCTTTCTTACTCTTCCTTCTTTCCATCGTTCGGGCAAAAATCAGCGATTCTTCTTTGCATCCTCGACTTGGGCAGAAATAAAATCACGGCATCCTTACCCGACAAGTCAGTCAGTCAGTCAGTCTCGAGCCCTTGCCGGTGTTGCAGTTCGAAAATACGGTGAGTGTTACCAGAATTACCAGCTTCTCAGCCACACTAGCCACCTTCCTACTCCGGTATTCGGAGAATTATCTATACAGGTCGATCCTCTGTTGGTGGGGACTGATATCATCTTGATGTTTTCTAGATTATTCGCTTGCTTCTTTTGTTCCAGCAGGGCTGTCAGTTGAGACTGCAACCTATTTTGGTTCCCAATGACAATGATGATACACACCGCATCGTGTACCCTATACTATACACTATACATAGATGAATCATTCACCGGATCGCCAGACACTGTACCCGACCAGTTGGTTTGTCTATGTCGGCACATACCCGAACAAGTTAAACCTTGAGAACTTCAGTTTCGTCATGACTCAGTCGGACTCGACGGATTACTTCCCGTGTCTGATTATTTCCTTGTACCCTAAAGAAATAAACTAAGTCAATGGAGTCCACAGACCAAGATCTGCTGATGGATTTGCATCGATATGTATGTGCGGATGTGGCGTTGCCTTCATTTGATGCGCTTCTCAGCTCGTTCGTTGCCTTAACGATCTCGATCAGCTTGACTCCTCTTGGACGAAATGATTTTCGTTTAATTATTCCTTGACTAACGAGAGTCAATTACAACACTAGCGTATGTGCAGGAATTAAACTTATTGAATCACGAGCAGCGATACCACGGTGTTACCCGGACCATCAGCTCATGCCGGCAGTCAAGTTGGACAGACTGCAAGTATTCAATTCTACCAGTCTTCAACCAAGTGGCGTTCTGTACAACCAAACTCCCGGGACCCTCGGCTATGTTCCCCGGCCAATCATAACCTTAATCGGGGTACCTTACAGGACGCTCTGACTCGATGTGGTGATGAAGTTTAAAAACGTATCAATGGGACCGGGGAAGCTTCCGGACCAGAAAGTACGGTACCATGGTACTGTCTACCCCTTCTGACCTGACTGTGGGGTTTTTAATTGATTGATTCACTTTACTTACCGCATCTCTACCGACAGGCCAGCCAGCCAGCCAGCCAGCCAGCCAGCCAGGGTACTATTGTTCAGCAGTTAGATACTGTAGCTTAGCTACCAATCTACAACTCAACTCAACTCCACTCCGTCCCTTCAGCTTGTTCCCTCGTGGACCTTTCCCATATTTAATCAAACTATCAAGTCGCTTAACTCCGTGGCTGCAGCCGCGCACACTCAATTCAACTCCTCCATAATCTTCTCCACCGGAACACCGAGATCCGGTCCCGCGGTGACGGGTAATCGCCCTAACTTTGGCACTATTGGATCTGCCATCCTATCATGTGAGACGCAGGCACAGCTGAATTCGGTTCATGGAAGTCTTCCCTATTCGTCCATTAGTCGCCAGTTCCACTATTGAAACGGCTCCTGTCTGGCTTTTCGGAGAAGGCTGGGACAAGGAGAGGGGTTCTGGATGATCGGTCGGCAGATTGATTGATTGATTCATTTACCAGAGACGGATACACGTAAATTGATTAATTGATTGTTTGTTGGGAAGTATGAGTAAACTACAATACCTACGGTTTACGTATCAGTGAGACTCGACATGACATCTCACCTTACTGGTACCCGACCATTCAGATGTTACATATATATATAGGGCAACGGTTACTAACTGTTTGTGTAACATGTTCTATGCATAGTATTTTCTGTACACTTCGTAGTACCAGTCGCAAGGCTATTTCCATTTTTCCCAAATACAAGTATGCAAGTATGCGTCGCTTTCACATCAATCAAGGCCTGATCGAGCGGTTCCAAGCTGACAGCTCCTCTACTTCCGAGTCCTTCCATTAAAATCCTTAGTCCAAAGCTTCTTGCTCTCATCCATGTTGAATGTCCGTCTTCCGGCTCGTATCCGAAACAAGGCATATCACATTGTGATGTTATTTTCAATCATATTTCTCGGGTCTTGGACGAATTTGGTCTTCCGATGGTTCCTGTGTTTGGCTTAGGATAGCAAGAAGGGTTGATCAACTTGGAAGGGTTAAAGAGGGAAACATGCTTATCATCACGTGCATCTTATCAGCACATGATCTGCTTTTTTCAATGCCAAGATGGACTTTGGACATGGAACCTGTCAGAGAATTTCCATCTAATTGTTTGAATTAATTGATTATACACGATACCGGGATGCTCCCTTGTTGACCAAACTTTCGTTTTCATAATTAGACATTGACGTCTCGTCATGGGCATAGGTAGCCCAGCGAAATGGCGATCCAACGACCAAACCTTCTGATTTCGTTTCCTTCTTACCTATTAAGACAATCCGTCTATATCCCTTCATTACGTCGCGGAGGTCTCAGAGTATCCGAGAAATGCCGCCGATGGCAAAGTACAGAAGCGGATCCTCAACCGTCGGCAGACCACCCTACGCCCCCTGAACCTGAACCCTCACCCGATATCTCGCATCTAGACCCCGCCCCAGACGATTACTCGCGATTCCTATTCCAAGATAACTGCCGATGTACTGTACAAGCTGGTTCTGGCGGAAGTGGATGCGTCTCTTTCCTTCGGGAGAAGTATATCGCAGAGGGCCCACCGAATGGCGGCGACGGCGGTAGTGGTGGAAACGTCTACATCCAAGCGGTTGAAGGTCTTACGAGTCTCCATAAGTTGGCTCGCACACGCGTCATTAAGGCTAAAACCGGGAGTAATGGGAAGGGGAAGAGCAGAGGTGGAAAGCGAGGAGATGATGTGCTGATCAAGGTTCCCGTTGGGACGGTGGTGCGAGAACTTGATCGGTATGATCCTGTTGCGGTCGAACTGGAACGGTGGAGGGAGTCTCGGGCTGCGAAAGAAGGCGAGGACGTTGAAGAGGAACTTGGGGCTTCTTCTATTCGCCATGACCGCTGGGTTCTTTATCCTGGTGCGAATCCTTCGGATTTCTTGTTGACGAAATTCCCGAATAAAGCTCCCAGGAGACCTTATATTGCTGCGATGGAGCCACAGGCGCCTATCTATCTTGACCTCTCGCAGCATATGCCTAAGCCGATGCTTTTGGCTGCGGGCGCTGTTGGTGGGTTTGGTAATCCGCATTTTATCTCGCGAGATAATCCCCGACCCAAGTTTGCGTCTAGGGGAGAGCGAGGTACTCGCTTGGAACTTGAGTTTGAGCTAAAGCTACTAGCTGATGTTGGGTTGGTTGGGAAACCTAATGCTGGGAAGAGCACGCTGCTTCGTTCCTTGACAAATAGTCGGACGCGAATTGGAAATTGGGAGTTTACCACTCTTACACCGAGTATCGGTACCGTTGTCATCGATGATTATAAAGGGAGACCACTTGTTGAAGCTAAGGGAAAAGTCCCTCGAACTAACTTCACTATTGCGGACATTCCTGGCTTGATTGAAGATGCTCACCTGGACAAAGGGCTCGGGCTCGGATTCCTACGACACGTCGAGCGAGCTGGTATTCTCGCTTTTGTGGTTGATCTTAGTGCGGGAGATCCTGTGCAAGGGCTAAAGAACCTCTGGCACGAACTCGGCCAATACCAACGGCTACGTGATGAAGAAATTCTCTTAGAAGGAGAAGGTGTCTTCCCATCTACACGTGGGCTACCGGAACTTGACTCTCACCGAGCCGATGGAACGGAGTCCCATGTACCCATGAATCATCAACCCAATACCCTTTCGAATTCGGGGCTTTCGCCGGATCGCCTTACTCCGCTACCAATTCATAGGAAGCCATGGTTTGTAGTCGCTACAAAGGCTGATCTGCCCGAGACACAAAGCCAGTTTAAGAAGCTGGTGGAATACATAGCAGATGTTGAGAATGGTAGAGAAGCTCACCCGGGAGGGCGCGAGGACGGATGGAAGGAGAAACTATATGCTGTTCCTGTAAGTGCCAAGCGAGGAGAAGGGGTCAGTCGTATTCCAAAGATGATTATGGAGTTTTTGGATTAGATGAGCTTGTTTGCTGGCATTATAGGGTTGGGATTGCATTGTGAGCTGCTGCACCTGGAGTTTATAGGAAACCTTAGGTACATAGGGCTTTTGTATTATACTCTACAGATATACAAACGATTTTAATGATAGTTACCACAATCCCCCAGGTAGCAGTAAGCAATGGTTTGATCTCCGTCCATTCATACCACCTCTTCTCACCGCCTTTATAAGTAGATCACCGCCTTCAAGGCGGTGTATAAAACAACAGCAGAAAAGATAACAGAATAATAATATTTATCAGGTCATCACGATAAACAACTTCGCTCATCCTGCTTGCATCTCAATAATTCCATACTTGCCCCATTTCCTATCTTCTACATGCCAAAATGAACCTCAATAATCTAGTTTCCGAGACCTTATTCACCCTCCAATCCCCAACCGACGACGACCCCATCCTCAAATGCTTCAATTACAACCGTCAAGCTCATACAGACCAGCTTATGGAAGACCCAGATAAGGTCCTTGAGTTGGCTAATTCGAAGCTACATGTCTTTCCGTTCAAGGATGTAGATATTTGCTGGAGACGTCTCTATACCGACGCGAGCATTCTCGCCGCCTGTTATCGTATCTGCGATAATGTTTTCGAGGGGCCGAAATTCGACATGGAGGGCAAGGAGGTTAAGAATCCTGGTAAGTTGATTTAACACAGTCGGGAACTGAAAAGAGGCGACCGTTGACTCGCGTAAAGGGTGGCTATCAGAAGTCATACACCAGCTTGATAAAGCAATAATCATGACCGGTGCTCCATTTCGAGAGTTCCTCATGGAGTCTTTTATGTCCACCCTTAAACAGACTAAAATGCCGTCCGAAGACGATCATGAAGACGATGGCGAAGGCGAAGACGAAGATGAAGATGAAGAGGATCTTCCAAGCCCTAAACGTCGTAGACTCGCTCAGCCCCTCTTCCCGCTCGACATGGTCGCAACACCCCAAATCACGTATCCAATTCCCCGCATCGACTCGCCTTCTTTCGATTCAATGGAGCACCACATACGTAAAGTGCGCACTCCGCTCGTCATAACCGGTGCAGTAGACCACTGGCCGGCAATGTCAGCTCGGCCGTGGTCGTCGCGGGATTATTGGTTTGAGCGCACGTTTGATGGACGCCGTCTTGTGCCTGTTGAAATTGGTCGCTCGTATACGGATGAAGGGTGGGGACAGAAGATTATGGAGTTTCGTGAGTTTGTCGATAATTATATTTGGGCGGAGAATGGGGGTCAGCCGACGCAGACAGGGTATATGGCGCAGCATGATTTGTTGGCTCAGATTCCGGAGTTGAGGAAGGATATTGCGGTGCCGGATTTCTGTTATATTGATCCGCCTGGACCGGAGAAGGGGACGCCGGTTTATTTGAAGAAGTGCCAGGAACGTGGGGTGGATGTTAGTGATGATGATGAGGATAAGAAGGAGAATAAGAAGGATGAAGGTGATAAAGCGAAAAGCGAAGAGAGCTCTTCCTCCCCCTCCTTGTCCCCCCGTCACGTCCCCAGCGATCCCATTATAAACACCTGGATTGGTCCCGCATGGACAATTTCTCCCCTGCATCACGACCCCTACCATAACATCCTCGTCCAAGTCGTCGGCGCAAAATACGTCCGTCTTTATTCACCACGGACACCAGCATCTCAGATCCACCCCCGGGGAATGGAACCCGTTACTTCATCTGAAGCGCCCAACTCCCCCTCCGCCACCGCAAACGACCAGAACAGCCCTCCAAGGCATCAGCAGCAGCGCCTAATCGACATGTCCAATACCTCCAAAGTTGACGTCGCGGCAATCGAACTTTCTCCTGCTGAATCGGAACAATGGGAAGAACTCTGGCCTGGCTTTCAGCAGGCAGAGTATGTGGAGACGATCATAAGAGAGGGAGAATGCCTTTATATTCCTGTTGGGTGGTGGCATTATGTTAGGGGGTTGAAAGGTGGTATTAGCGTCAGTTTTTGGTGGGAGTGATTGACAATTGATTGATACCCGGTTAGTTTGCGGCGCTTAGATATAAGGATGGGTTTTTTCATTCTAGAGGATATGGAGTTTGCGAAGGCACGTTGCCTGGGCAGTTAGGACATGGCGTTAACTGGATTGCTTTGGTTGCGTGGATACAAGGCGGATACGATACCTATAACTTGCATATACTGGATGGGGGAGTTATGGAATCTTTTCGCGTATGTAGACAAGTTTCTATGTCTGGGTATGATACCAATGGCTATGGGAATAAAAGATTCATTTTCAAACTCCCTGAGAAACTCGCGTAGATCATATTCTAGCCAAGCAAGTACCTAAAACGCCAAAATCATGATTCATAAGCCCCATCACGGAAATATTACTCTTACTTCCCGAGTCGACAGTATCTTATTTCTGGGTCTTCCTCACAAGCAACAGAGGCTTTCCAGCCTCAATAGCATCGCCCTGCTGAACGAGGACCTTCTCGACCTTCGCGTTCACGGCAGCAGGCTCAGGTCGAACCGCAATCTCAAGCTTCATAGCTTCCAGAATAACAACGACCTGATCCTGCCCGATCTGATCACCTTGCTTAACTTCTACCTTCCATACATTCGCGTTGAGGGGGGCTTCAATCGGAATGATATTCGGATCTGACCAGTCAGTGCATCTATTCATTCCCTCGAGAAAATTGTAAAAACATACCCTGCAAAAGCGTCTGAATAGCATCAACCGGAACACCCCTCTC
Organism: Aspergillus sclerotialis; assembly: GCA_003589665.1. Classification (NCBI taxonomy): domain Eukaryota; kingdom Fungi; phylum Ascomycota; class Eurotiomycetes; order Eurotiales; family Aspergillaceae; genus Aspergillus; species Aspergillus sclerotialis. Next base: position 15,781 of record MVGC01000339.1, on the reverse strand, counting down.
AGCCTTCTCCTTAGCCCACTTCTCCAGCAACTGCGCCTCAATCTTATCCATCTCAGCCTGGGCCTTACGCTGACGGGATCGAATAGCCGCGGCTTCATCTTTGGTGTCAGCTAGGAGACGGTTATGTTCCGCCATGTCGAAGATAACTTCTTCCCACTTATATTCGTATCGTCCGCTGTTGAAGATAGCTAGTTCCTTTTCGTACTCTTCTTCCGAGACGGGGTAGAACTGTAGTTGGTCGAAGTCTTCGAAGAGCCAGGGTCTATTGGTGCTGTATCCCTTCTTTGAGCCCAGGATGTCGACGCCTGGTATTGTCATTCCGGTCATTTGGTACCCGCCTGGTGAGTCAACGTTGTAGAGGCTGTTTTGGGATTGTTAGACTTTGGTTTCTTGAAGGGGAGTGGGAAGGGGAGTTCGGCTTACGCCATGCAGCTTCCACCCCATGAAACTGAGCCTGCGGGTGTGTAAATTCTGCTGGGGTTCATCTTTGGGCAATTCATTCGTTGTCTTGGGTCAACGGGGAGAGAAAGAGGAAGAGCAGTGAAGAATCCAACAGCGACGACCATGAAGCTGGCTGTAAGCCAGATGTGTTCGAATTCTTCTCTTGTGAAGGCGTTGTTCTTATGCACAAATTCGAGATTATCTGGCAAGTAGGAAGCGTAGGGGCGCTGGGTTTCCATGTATCGCTGAAGTGCTTCCTTTTGTCTCTTGCTTTCGAATGTGATCGGGAGCTTGAATAGCCGGCTGGGCATTTTGGCTCTGCTGAGGTCGCCGAGACCGGCTTCTATCTGGCACAGGTAGTCTAGGAGCTTTTTTTGTGGGATTTTCAGGCCGTCATAGTAGAGATTGAGTGCTGGTTTTGGTTAGTAGAGGATATATTGAGGCATGGGTGAAAGTTGTCTCACAGTTTCCACATCCTACCATTCCAATCAAGCCATTCGAGAATGTGATATCTCCTTTTCCTTCGGTTAAGGCCTTCTTCAGCGCTGTTACCCTGCAGCGATGGTTTAGATCAAAGGCCCCATGACCGTAGTCGATGAGAATGTAGTCATCACCCCCCTAATATCTTGTTAGCTAATTTCCTCAATTTTGGGTAACGGTTCTATACCTGTCGATAAGAAACAAGAGGCTGATTTCCCTTCTCCTGAATCTGGTGAACAACACCTTGACCACGGCTTTCACCTTTGAGCTCTGGGGGAAGGGAATCCTTCAACGGAGTTACACTGCTAAAATCACCTCCTTTCTGGCAACATTGCACGAGCTCGTTAACAAGTCTTTCCACATCCTTGCGAACCGAAACAGCATCAGCTAAAGAGACAGCTCTGTATTTAATCGTGTCTCCCGCTTTGACCTGGCCTAGCTTCCACAAATCCGCCTTCACAATTGTATGACTGGAAATGAAGCCGCCAAAATCCGGCGCGTCCTGTGGGAAAATTACAGGATCATCGCCTGTCCAGTTCAGAGATCCAATTGGATATCCATATTCAATTAAGTTTGACGGATGAGCACCGCCTTCCCCGCCGTCAGGACGAGCAAATTTGGGCTTTGGTCCAATAAGCCGAATTCCTCCTCTAGCAGCGTTATGCGAAATCTTCCATTCGGTTTCAAATAGCATATCAATGCTCTCATCTGCGATAAAACCTTTATCGTAGGGACCAGGAAGAGCGAGAAGTTCCCAGTGGTTGGGATACTTGGGGATCAGGTTTTCGGGTAGGCTGAGGTCTCCTTTAACATCTGGGACCTCATTTGTAATGGAGAGAAGATCACCAGATGCAAGCGCTCGGCCTTGGTAGCCTCCGACACCAACCATTGGAGTTGTTGCTTTTGATCCGAACCATTCGGCGACATTTAGGAAACCGCCGTAGACAGCGAGGTAGGATCTACAGCCGTTTCCGGTTGTTTTTCCAATGATTAAGCGCTGTCCCGCTGATACTCTGATTCTACTCCACATTGGAATTGGATTGGCGTCGAGCTTCGCGTCAATCGGGGCGCCGCAAAGAGATACTATGGCAGGTCCTAGGAAACGAAGATCTGGACCGCTCAAAGTAATCTCCAGTCCCTCGAGACTGACAGGGTTTCCAACCAAGGCATTTGCAACACGGAACGCGAATGGGTCCATAGGGCCAGAGTGACAGAACCCTCTTCCAAGGGTTGGGCGGCCTGGCCAGTCTTCAATGAGCGTATAAGCACCACCAGATAAGACGTCAATAGCACACGGGGTGAATTTGAAAGTGTTCAAGAATTTGGTCAAAGTGTTTCCAGCAATGAATTCTTTATCGATCAGTATATTGGCCAGAAATTCCAGGTTCGTAGGAGGACCACAGATGCGTGACTGGGTCAGCATTGTGTGTAATCCCTGGATCGATTGTTCTCTACTTGGGGAGTGGTACATGACCTTAGCAAGAAGGGGATCTGTATTGCTCAGTTAGTCCCCTGGAAGCGACGCCACGTGCGATGGGAATAGCTTACCATAGTTTGCAGAAACCTTAATTCCTCTGTAGACCCATGTATCGATGCGAGATCCCGGTAGCTCTTTCCAATCGACGCTTTGCAAGGTTCCAGGGCATGGTGCGAAATCCTTGGTTGGATTCTCAGCGTAAACACGAGCTTCTATGGCAGATCCGGAAGGAGCTTTCACAGGAAGACTGTCGAGGAAAGAAGGGTCGAGGCCTTTCTTCCCCGAAAGCTGAGCATTAGCTTGCTTCAGCATCAGTTCCACCAGGTCAACGCCATAGCAGAGCTCCGTTATTCCATGCTCGACCTGTAGGCGTGTATTCATTTCCAAAAAGAAGAAAGAACCGGTTTCATCATCTACAAGGTATTCAATTGTGCCTGCAGATCCGTATTCAATTGATTCGGCGAGTCTCACGGCAGCATCTCCAAGCTTCTCTCGGAGACCAGGATGCTTCATGATGAAAGGACTGGGACACTCTTCTATCACCTTCTGGTGTCTCCTTTGGATGGAGCATTCACGCTCGCCAATGTAAATGGCTTTCCCATCTCCGTTACCGAAGACTTGGACCTCGATGTGATGGCTAGAGGGATAGTAGCGTTCAATGAACATTCCAGCGTTCTTGAACAACGTTTCGCCTCTAGATTTAACAGTCGTAAATGACTGTCGAACCTCTTGTTCCGAGTGACAGGTAAGCAATCCCATTCCTCCACCCCCAGCGGTTGCTTTAAGCATGACCTATCACGGATGTTAGCTATGCTGTGCTTGATGAACTCGTGGACGACTTACTGGGAAGCCTAATTTCTTGGAGAGCTCGACAGCTTCATCTTCGTTCTGGATAAGCCCCTGAGATCCTGGTACAATAGGTACTCCAGCCTTTGTAGCGAGATCTCGGGCAGTATGCTTAAGTCCAAACGCCTCAATGCTCTCGGGCGAGGGACCAGCAAAAGCAATTCCGGCAGCAGCAACGGCCCTTGCGAAATCCGCATTTTCAGATAGGAATCCGTAACCTGGGATTATAGCGTTTGCATTATTTTGTTTAGCGATATCTATTATTTGATCCCTGGACGGCATCAGTGCAAATTGGGGGAAATGCAGAGAACAATATCACAAACCCATCGAGATATGCCCTTGATGGAGGGCCAGAGAGAAGAACAGCCTTATCTGCCAGTTGAACATGAGTTGAAGCGGCATCTGGTTCGGTATATACGGCAATCGTGTGGACATTCAAATTTCTAATCGAGCGAAGCTGTCAGTCTACGGGACATCGGTGCCGACAGAATATATCAATCAATCCATACCTTGCGGTCTTCAGGATTCGCACAGCAATCTCGCCGCGATTGGCGACCAGCAGTGTTTTGAGAGAATCCATATTATAAAAGTAGTCTAAAAAGAGGAGGTGGAGGTGAAGGAGCTAACTTGGCCATCGCGGGTGAGAAGAGAAGCTTTATATATGAACCAACGAGGGGCACCTTAACACCCAAGGAACTTTACGTGCTGGATAAGCAGTGACGCTAGATAAGGGGTGATCGACGAATCCAAGAGGAATTACAACAATACTCAGGTCGAAATGTGGAGAGGATTTGGAGTAGAACCGAAGTTTGGATGATTTTGGAGGTGAAGATATTGGAGAAGAGGAGAACCCGTGATCTGCCCAACCCTTCGTCCGAAACTTATATAGCGCTCATGTCTGCCTTCCTTCAACTAAGGTATATCCTATACTTTTCAGCACTCGTTACTCGTCACCATGCCTCCTATCAAGCAAAAGGCGCTGATTAATGTTGATTTGGGTGAAGCCGTACGTATCTGCAGTTCCTTCCCCAAAATTCCAAAAGATCCTAATGAACCGATAGTACGGAAATTGGTCATGCGGTCCCGATCTAGAACTCCTTCCTATTATCGATATCGCCAACGTGGCCTGTGGCTTCCACGGCGGAGATCCCCTGATCATGATGGAAACTGTCCGCAACTGCAAAGCGCACAACGTGAAAGTTGGAGCTCACCCCGGACTTCCTGATCTGCAAGGTTTCGGGCGACGGGAGATGAAACTCTCTACCGACGAGTTAACGGCGATCACGATCTACCAAGTTGGAGCTCTACAAGGATTCCTACAGCGAGAAAATGTCCCTCTCAACCATGTCAAGCCGCATGGAGTACTTTACGGGATGATGTGTAGGGACTACGAAGTGGCAAAGGCTGTTATGCAGGGTATTCCCAAGGGAGTGCCGGTATTTGGGTTGGCTGGGACCCACATGGAGAAAGCTGCACTAGACCTTGGGGTCGAATTCCGCGCCGAGCTTTACGGTGACGTCAAGTATGATTCTAAAGGCATGTTGGTTATCGATCGTAAAAAGAAACCGTGGGATCTGAAGGATGTTGAGAAACATATTCGGCAGCAAGTTGAGGAGCAGTCTGTGACCGCTGTTGATGGGACTGTGGTTCAGCTTGATTTGAAGGATTATCCCTTGTCGATCTGCTGTCATTCTGATTCTCCTGGTTGTTTGGATATCATCAAAACGGCGAGGCGGGTGGCAGACGAGTTCAACCAGAAGCATTTTGGGAAATGATTATGATTTCATGATTAGCTTCTAGTCTATTTTGAGGTAAATGAGCGGTTTCATGTTCAACTTTATAGCGGTATTTCTTCATTGGGGCTCTCTAGCTGTCGAGAGCAAATAATCATGAGTTTTAGCTGTAGACCAGTACCTAGGCAATCTTCTTGAACAGAGTCAATTTTTAATGTCCCCGCACTCGTGAAGAATGAAGATCGAAGGCCCCACCTCTGCGACCCAAGCTATCGGCATCGTCAGCTATCCTTTCAATCTCCTCAGCACCTTGGCATCAACCCCAAAACTGCTTGGCGGCCAGCTCGTTACATGACAGTGATATTATTGGCTTTTACCACCGAAAGGGGAAGTCAATTCACAAGCCTCCCAGGCATTCCTCCCCGATATTGTCGGAGGAACAACCAATGGTGGTCAATCATGGAGAAGCCGAACCGAACCAGTACGGAGTCCCAATAACACAGTTTAGAGTCAACTTTAAAGAGAATCATAGGTCAGTCTGTCTAGTTGATGCCTTTAATATGCGCAGCGGGTGCCATAGGATTTCTAGAGAATATCCTTGTTTGAAGCTTATGTTTGCCGAGGAATTAGCAAACATCTATATAAACTAGGTTTAAAGTGACGCCCGTGGGCTTCGGAGCCATGGAACAAGGCACTATTCTAATAGATATATTAAGGTTAGTACAGCTGGAGAGTCAGAATATATGTAGGCTCTTAAGACCACTTCGATATGATCAATACAACAAGATTGACAGAAAGACACAGAGTGCATTGTAACTCGACAGAGAAACATATTGGTTTTTTCGTGTTAGTATATTCATTCAATGTATAGAGTACTTAATACCGCCATTTTGCCTTGAAGTCAATGCGGATATATAGCGGATATTCTTCTCAAGATGCCCGCAAGCCTAACCGAGGTCGTAGTAGTCGGTGGGTGTGAGGCTGCCTATGCCGTGTTCTTCGAATGATCCCACTGGGATCCACCTAACTATGTCAAGCTCGAGAAACCGTCGGTGGGGCTGATATGATCACGATCTTGGTGGATATCAGAAACTGATGTATTTCCATTGCAGGTTAACCGGCCCAGGAAGAAACCTGTCATATTCACTGAAACGGAATAACTTATGAGCAAGCCCGAAAGTGTCCTCTCAGTCTATCGAACGTCACTGATCCACATAAGTCAACAATCATGTCAAGAGAATCTCAGACACTATACGCAGGCAGTGAAGGCATCCTTGGAAGGGGAGCTGAGGGCCCATATTGTATTCAGCATTCGGCGATAGTGGTAATTGTTGTTACAGTAGCTGTATTTGGAGACCGGTGTTGAGCACAATCGGGAGAAAGAAGCCCGTGGCTAGTTTTTGATGATGATGTATGTAACAGAATATTCACGAGAATTACTTAGGCTTCATAAATGCATGACTGTTGTGTGATAAGGTATACACTTCACGAAGCTCGGGATTGCTATAATCAACGAAACAAACCGAGTCAACGAATAATGTATACCTTAACTTTCTCGAGCTGCTGGTTGGTAGATTCATAGTTAATTGGAAAAGCCCAAGTCACTTGTGCGGAACGTGGAGTGATCTCCTAGTTATAATTAATGCCATATAGCAGTGATGTCCTACTATCCTGGTCCATTGTTGGAGGTAAGTACGACTCCGAGAGCCAGGTAAATACTTTTCTGTATCCAGGTTAGAGGAGCAGATGAAGAAGTTCTAACATAACCCTAACTTGTCAGACTCGTAGGTAGTGGTATAGGCCAAAGAAAGCGATGTTTGATCTCGTTGAGTCCATGGAGGTTGAGAATCCGAACGTGAAATTTCGAATTTGAAGGCATAAAAACTGCATCCCATCAAGGTGCTATAGGATGGATGTATCGTTGAGCAACTTTGACCAGAATTGGAAAGGTGTCAGGCATGACAACTCGTCGAGGCAGTACCTGCCTAATTCAGCAGGTGTGGTTATCTGTCGGAACTCGGGCGAAAAACACTGAAGACAATTGAGTACTATGAGTTCTTTGTCCTCGGTTTGCCGAGGAATGGTTATTCCTTGCTGAGTGGCTTGTGGCTTCGAACACCTGCCAGTGTCCCAGAATATGCAATATGAGTGTCGCATTGTGCTGATAAGAGATTGTAAAGCGATTGGATCTGGCAAAACATGCTGTTGACCAATGCAATTTATAAGCATGGTGTTATTGGTGCGTATTTGGGGGATACGAGATGGACGGCAGAGAAGGCCGAATGAAGCAACTTGAGCGTGAATGCCCCGTGATCGGAGAAGTCTCCGATATCGTTCTCCCAAAAAAGGAAACTGCGGGGTACAGCATCGACCACGCTAAACCCATATAGGAATGGCGTTGACATCGGAAGGGCGCAAAGTATGACTACCCTCTCTTACTAAGCTTGTTGTCCCTCGTATCCTGGAATCATGAGGTTCGAGTTTGTTTCCTTGGTAGCTTGTCAACCTTCACTCACCGACTCAATTGGATGTGACCAATGCCCGTGTTTTGTGCCATCTGTCCTTGTTGTTTCGCTTACCGAGGTCCTTATTTGGGCGGTGCCGCGTGTGCTTTGCGCCTGAGGTAAAGGTTGCGACCTCCCTTCACTCTAGTCGTCTGGATCCTAGTCTTTCTTTGACTTAATTGTCGGCCCGTATAAGTGGTATTGTCGGGTTCTTCTTGTCTTTATATTCTGAATTATCGACGTCGACTAGTGTCGTAATAAACTTGTTGAGCTGTTCTGAGTCACTCTTGGAAATCAGATCAGTCAAAGCAATCACCACAATGGAGTACTTTGACTTTGATGGAGCCTCTCATGGCTCCCATGCTCAAGATGATGAAGTAGCCTCAAATTCGATTGAGGTTGACGAAACAGATGCTGTCGCCGACATCGATTCTCTCCGCCAGGAGCAGCCTCTGGAGTTTCCCAATGATACTCCCGAGCAGAATGTTCCCAGCCAGCGGATGGAAAACCCGACAGATAATGCAATGGATAGTATGTATCCTATGTTTCGTGCCAAAGATCCATGCGACTTCTGTAGAACCATGGGGTTCGATTGCTTTATTGCGAAGAGAGGAGTGATGCAGAATGGTTGTACATGTTGCATTTCCCTTTACCGAGAATGTACCTTCACACATGCCAAAAGATCCGGAAAGTACTTAGACACATTACACACTGTCTCGGAAAATGTCGACATACCGACTGGTAGCCTGACGGGCAAAAAGGTCCTCAAATCTGTCACCGGCGCGACCATGGACGATACGGATGCATTTTCGAGAAAGGGCAGTGCACGTTTTCCACGTGAGGCTGTTCGCGTTTTGAAGGCTTGGCTATACGAGCATAGCAAGCATCCTTACCCCACAGAACAGGAGAAAGATGAACTGAAGGAGCGCACTGGTCTGAAGAGAACTCAAATTTCCAATTGGCTTGCGAATGCCAGACGACGCGGTAAAGTTCCTTCCACAACCCGCTCCAGTTCTCCAGTCCTGGGAGCTATGGATATACCACGACCACATCCGGACATGTCACTCATGACGCCCCTGGAGCGTTGGAAGCACTCCCCACCCGAACACGAACCTGCCGCCACCTCCGATATTATTCGAGCCTTGGTGAATACACCCTTCGATGCTTCCAGGCAACCATCCAATCACGTGAGATCATTCTCGCGGAAGACTGGGTCTAGTAATGACTCAAGCCATGCCAATTCCAATATGGTCCCTGTCTCTTCGGCGAGTAGCTTGGAGACCAGTCGGTCGTCGCTCTCCGACCTGTCGTTTGCGTCTGCATTCTCCCACCGTTCTTCCTTAGGCTCCATGGAACGGAAGGAACGTCGTCGTCGCCGGAAAACTTCAGCGGGTGTAAACACCTTCAATCAACAAAAGGCTCGCAGTGCTCGTATCTTCCAGTGCACTTTCTGTGCTGACACCTTCGCTACCAAATATGACTGGCAGCGACATGAAAAGTCATTGCATTTAGCCCTTGACAAGTGGACCTGCTCGCCTCATGGCGGCGTGGTCAATATGAACGGAACAAACCGATGCGTGTTCTGCCTGGCAGCAGATCCAGATGTCGACCACCTTGAGTCACACAACTATAGTTTCTGTCAAGAGAAGATGCCACAGGAGAGAACATTCTATCGGAAAGACCATCTTAACCAGCATTTGAGACTGATGCACAATGTAAAGTACCATGCATCAATGGACAAATGGCGAAGTAGCACCACTGAAGTAAAGTCACGGTGTGGGTTCTGCGGGGCAACCTTCACAACCTGGAAAGACCGAGTTGATCATCTCGCTGCCCATTTCAAGAACGGTGCCGATATGAGCCAATGGCAGAGTGACTGGGGATTTGAGCCTTTCGTCCAAAGCCTGGTAGAGAACGCCATACCCCCGTACCTTATTGCCCAGGAGCGCAAGACCTTAGATCCCTTCAAAACTACGCTCGCTCTAAGGCAGGAGGGAGCACACTCTGAAGCAGAAATGACCGTTCCAGAGGATGCGAATTGTTATCATCGTCTCCAGCAAGAACTCACCGCATTTATCCGTAATCAGGTCTCTATGGGAATTATTCCTACCGACCAGATGATACAAGATGAAGCTCGCCATATCATCTATGGAAGCAATGATCCATGGAACCAAACATGTGCCGATAACCCAGTTTGGTTAGGTGTGCTTAAACGGGACGCGGGAATCGAGGCTGTTCCACATTCAGAACATATCAAATTAGATAATCTGGGAATGCAACCGCCATTTGCCGCTCATGGTGGTCTGCGATTACCACCCGCAGAATCAAACCCTTTAGCTAGGTACTCTGTCTGTCATAAATCCCTCCAGAGCCCGAGTATTTCAAGCCCAGGCTTCCAGAGCCCGGCATTCCAGGGGACTGGTCAATCCTCTGCTGTGGCGAGCATGCCAGGCAGTGCTGCAGGCAGCTATGGTGGCAGTTCTGGAGCGGTTTCTGGTAAACCCACGCCGGCCCTTGCATCCGATTGGGGAAGCGCATTCTCCGCTCGTACATCGTCTTCCTCCTTTCCAGCCCAGGCTTCTGTTGATCCACTGATTCAGATGGGATTTGAGCCCGAATTCCTGCAAAGACTGAACGAAAGCTACGGTGAATTGGGCCAGGAGATGGAAGAATTGACCTTTGAAGGAAGCGCCGCAGCTAGCGGAAACGCTAAACCAGTGAGATCCGAGTCCATCCAGAATCTGCCCAACCCTGCGGGAGTTGGCCTACCTGACTCCAACATCATGTCTTCACCGATAGCTATCCCTCACACGAAGTCGCCTGAGATTCCCATACCCGATGCTTTCCAACCAAATCTGGACGCATTCCCCGATCTGCGATTTTTTGAAAATGAAGGCACCTAGGCTTGTAAGTGATGCCCAAAAGGTTAAAACCATTCGGATAGGAGGAGCAGTAGATGAGTACATAAAAGTTATCTCACATTAGTTTGGCTTCTAACCCACATGCGACGATTGATTTTCTGGTCTGTAATTTAACGAGATCCAACATATATAGTCTATGATAAATCCACCCCACTATACGATCAAATGAAGGGCGTAGAAAGGCGTAGACAAGAAGTTAGGATGAACCTTACCTTGGTTGGTTGTACATACAGGCATTTCTCGTACAACATGCCACATTTAGGGCGAAATGGAGCACAGCAGGAAAAAGTGGAAGCAAAAATGAAAGTAAATGTAACCTTAAAGTTAGTCACTAATCCCCAACAATCAAAGGATTGACTGAATGACAGGATGAAGAGGAAAGAAAAGAAAAGAGACGAGAAGAGAAGGAGAGGAATGTAAATAATTAAGACGGAGTTAACACTGTCTCCGGGCCGAGAAACCGCCGGATCATCAACTCGACTGCATCTCATTCAACTCCCCCCAATGGACGAATTACTGAATCATGTCTACCTCCAATCTTCCTAATATCCCTGCTCTTCGAAAGCATCAACTTTTTCTGGAGTTGTGGGTTGTATAGCTTCCCCAAGTGCCCCTGACATTATATTGATTTCCTCCGACAGTGCAAGCTTGAGGCATGCTGCACCCCCTGGGGTCTACATGAGCGTCACTCCCGGCGATAGCACGCTCTGGAGTGGTGTGATATTTGTCCGTTCGGGTATGCTATTCTACATCCCTGGGGCTGTTGCCGGAATGCTTATTGCTGACGCGTGGTCGAGATCAGGTCCCTATGCCTCCGCCGTTCTTCGATTTCAGATTCGCTTCCCCGACTCCTATCCTGATCTTCCGCCTCTAGTAACCTTCGCTACTGATGTGTTTCATCCGTTAATTGTCCCTCTTACAACGTATACATTTAGTACCGGTGCTTCGAGCGAAGATCCTGTTAGCGCTACAGATGAGGAACGATTACCTCCCGGCGGGTTTAGTCTTCGCCATGGATTTCCTCATTGGTTCGGACGAGCGAAGAAAAGTGGTATAAATTCCATCGCTTCGTCGAGAACTGTGAGTCACAGTGAGTCAGGGGTCTTGGCTGGGAACAAAGCGAAGGGCACGGCGACTGAGAGTTCGCCGAACGAAACGGAGGAAAAAGAGTCGTCCTCTACATCGCAGCCGCAAGAGGAGAAAAATGATGGGGAAAGCAACGGGGATCGGATTGCTGCCGTGCCATCAGCGGACCATTTCAGGGAACATAAAGAATCAGTCCCAGTATCTGTCCTGTTGAATTATATCCGGTCTACGTTTGACGATGAGACTGTTCTCGACTCTCTACCTCTAGAGGCCGCCGGTAATCCGAGCGCGTGGCATGCGTGGAGAGCTCACCGAAATGGTAGCAGTAGCTCAGCATTGAAGAAGGGAAGCCCGCAAACGCGGCTTCCGGGAGATTGGCACTGGGATGGAATCTGGGCGAAGCGTGTTAGAAGCGAGATTGAGGCTAGTAATTCAGACCAGATGCTATTTGGAAATGTGACCCGCGGGAGTAGTGATGAGATGGTATGAGCCAGGACCGCATCACCCCATGGATTGTTGCTAACAGATCTGTAGATACGATTCTCTCGGCTGGATGAAGCCACCTTATCGTCCATTAAAGAGATGATGATTCCACAGATGGAAAAGGCGCATGAGTAACTCGGTCTGTTGTTTATACCCAATGCTGCAATAATCAATATACCCGGTGCATAACTTGGCATATGCAATATAATGAATAACGATTCGTCCCTTCCTGCTATTTTCTTTGTGCGTTCTTTCCCTTGAATACATTGAATTGAAGCCCTGGAAAGGGAAAGAGCGATGGTCTTCCATCAGCATAAGTCCCCTGATCACCATATCATTCATTTCCCACTCCATGTACTACTACTGCTCTCACCAATTCTCTACCCAAAGATGACTACACCTGGCACCCTGGACTTTAAAAGCTCCACCCTCATTATATCATTGGTCCTCGTTCCAATTGTGATCCTCATTTGCGCTCTTGCATTGGCACTTGCATGCTCTGAGTTCTGGAGTTCTCGACCATCCCCCTTTTCCTGCTTCCGGTGCAGTTCTCGGAAGAAGACTGAAAAGAGCCGCCGGAACAATACTTCTGATCCCCGTAGTTCGGACTCGACAGAGGCGTCTGGCACATTTACGCCGTTCGATTACGGAGACCCGATCCTCCCGAGAGAACACGTCTAAGAAAGAGTCGTGGTTCATTTAGGCTTCTCGTATTTGGAAACCAGTGGGCTGTGATGGAGAATCTCATACCGAAACCGCTCCGGATCGTCAAGAGTGAGCAGCCAGTACGGAAGCGTGAGTATACTGGATTATCTGCTCTATCATGCCCTCAAATTCCTCGACGGAGGTCGTCTCTTCGTGGGGACTGGAGACAGCGCTCAGACGAATCTACTAATTCGATATTCACACCGCCTCTCAGTGTGAGCATGGAACATTTGGAAGTCCCGAAGATCCGCAGACGGTTGGGACGTAGGAATGGGGGGCTCAGACGCGAGACAGAGATTACTTCCCATACTGGCGATGAATATGAGGTATGTTGTACTGGGTACATCGTCTTGAAGTTCACTAACCTTGATTGAAGGAAGATGTATGTAGTGCCGAGGAGCAGGGTGAATGTCAAGTGAATGGTGGTCGAAAAAGTGTTTTACGATTGCTTAGTGCTCTAGGCATACAGTCATGGGATTCTCTCTTGACGCGGTTTTTAATCGGGTCGTCAGGTAACCACGGCGATAGAAAGTTGATAAACGAACCTGGCATGCATCATCAAAACGGACAAGCCACCAATGAGCTTCACTCAGACACATCCTTGACTTCACTTTCACGGACTTCGACTTGCCATAAACAGACGAATCCTATCGCCCCCAGGTCAATGCCTATTACGGGTGTTAAAATGAGTATCACCGCCATCAATTCTGCAATTGGCATCGAACCAATGTCACTATGGGCCACAGCTGAACTATCTGCTGATGTTGGGGGTGATGGACCTGTTAACTCTAGATGGCTTGTACCTTTGGATGTAATGATTATCTTGGACAGCGTGTAAGTTTGCGACCCTGCAATGAAACCGAGATAAACCCTAACTTTTCTTCAAGGCCACAGGCAGCGATTGGAAGACTCAGACAAACAGTTATTGGTACCTTGGCAGTTGTCTCCAACCTACTCAATGGAGTAGACCATCTTGCCATTGCCTTTATTGACAGGTCCGCGGTGAATGACTTTCGGATCCTTCTGCGTCTTGGACGGCAAACCCGGGACTCTGCGCGAACGGCAATAGAATCTTTCGCGCTACATCAGTTGACAACCGAGAAAGTTGAAGGGGCTGATTTGAAAAAGGTATTCCGCCAGTTGTCAGCGATGCTCTGCTCCTCCGAGCGGACGGCAATGCGCCATATTTTCTTCATTACTGCAACTCCTCCGGTGTCCTTCACGATGCCTAAGATTGAACAAGGAATAGGTTTTCATACGATGTCCCCTGACTGCTGCTTCCCTTTTGATCATCCGGCGGTGCCAATGGGTTGGCATATATTCTACGACATCCGCCATAATGATTCTGAGTCATTGGAGTCCGTTTTGAAATCCAAGGTCGACAAGGTCATTGAACATCTTCGCACTGGACTTGATCCCGGAGCAGTTACAGACTTGAAACTGAGTTTCATTGCCGGTGAAGGATGTCAAGTCCAGTCGGTGCTAGAAGATGGTGAATTCACCATTCTGCGGCCAGGAGAGAAGTGGACTATCTGGGTCCAGGTCGGTGTTCCTGCAGCTTCGTTGAAACGAGAAATGCGGACAGTAAATAAACCCATCCCATGTGAAAGTCTTCCAATAATGGATGGGTTGATGGTCCAGCTTCAGGAAGTGCTTAGAGACTACTCTCATCATGATATTATGCAGCACGTTATGACCGCTCGACTCGAGTACCAACATTCTTTGCTACCACCACACACGACTGTTTGCTTGGAGAGTCAGTGCACAGTTACCAGAGATGCGCATGAGGTTGATGTTGCTTCGTGGAATTTTCTAGGGGAGTCTGTATTTGGGCCGATTAGTAGAGCTGGGAGCTAGATTTGGAGAAGTACGGGCTCAGACACTGATGTTTTGACTGGTTTGCTTTTCAAGTAGAATAAAATACTTAGTTTGGGATTCTAAATCGGAAAACCTTTCCTGATTCATCTTCCTAGTTCAGAATGGTATTCAAGAGCTGTATAGGTATCCTACTTCGACTCCGCAAAATTACACAAATCAGGCGCCGAATCCTCACTAACCTTCTTTTCCCAAACCGGCTCCCCATCATCGTCAAACTCCGCCCACTGAAAGAAAGAACAGGACTTCTTCCCCGGTGCATAACCAGCGTAACACATCCACATGTACCGTCCCCTCGTCTCTTTCCTCCGCTGCACACACTTCAACACAGCATGCGACCCGCAATAACACCTCGGCGTATACCGTGGATGAAGCGATTCCCGATACCACCGATAGGTGATATTGATTCTCCGATTCCCAGACACAGGGTGTGGGGAGACAGTCTGGCACGGTGTGATGGAGTGTTTCCATTCCTCTTGCATCTCCGCATGCATTACCAGCAGTGAGTTGTGGGGCAGATGAATTGAGATCTGGCCTTGAGTATCTGCTGCTGACGGATTTTGTTCCTCCTTACTGTCACTGGGGTCATGAGCACCATTATCAGAGTGAGAGCGAGACAGGGATCCGGAATCAGGAGGAACAACACTCCTAACACGAAACTCCCTCTCAACGCCTAAACTCAAACTCCCAATTACGGGCCTAGGACCCAAATACGTCAGTTCATCTGAGTGAAAGCCCACACCTTCACTCGGTCCATCGTAGCAATTCGCGAATGCAGCGTTAGGCATCCATTCCCGCGGTGATTGGTATTTTAATTTCTTGCCTCCGGGATAGTAGTCTCGAATCCGTTTCCGGATCTCCTCATTCACGGCTGTCTGTACTTTCCCCGACACTGCTCTCATATGAGGTGTTATCTGTCTAACATCTGATCGGTAGGTGCCTCCGTATTTATACTGCGTCGTATGTTGACGGTGTTCTTCAGCCGAGGAGATGTAGATTGCGTGCGAGTGAGGGGACTGGACGGTTCGGTCGAAGAGTTGGAACTTGCGACGAGAGAAATGTACTGATTCTTCGAGGAGTTCTTGTAAGAGGGCTGTTGCTTCGCTTGCTGGGAGGAAGTTGTGGATTATGCTGCAGGGGGTATGGGTTGCTATTTCTTGGGGGGTGTAGAGGTGTAGCGTTTTCCCTTTCTTCGTGAGTGTCTTTTTCGGGTGGGATACGTTTGTTGGG